>JARYGA010008322.1:0-44577 GCA_030545235.1 Helianthus tuberosus
AGTTATTGTGCTCACAAATAATCAGTCATCTCCTATAGTATGCACGTATATCCAATCAGTTCAGGTTCGTAAAGATTCATGCACAATTTATGTCACAAGTGGGATTAGCAGTTAACATTGTGTACACACAAACAGTTGGCCATTCCATACAAAGTTCCAAGTTACATGAAAGTCCCTTACTAATTGTCATGCTTAACAGAGTTAATATGCTTGACTGAGTGAACACACTTAACATACTTAACATACATGACAGAGTCAATCAGAACTAATAGGGTTATCACACATACTGAGCTTAACATACATAACACAGTTAAGGGTTAACCACTTAACAGACATAACAGAGTTAACAGGCCCAACTTAATTGGGTTTACATGTGACGAAAAACAACTTTGTGAATGAAACACTTGGGCCGAAATCCCTTGTTGGCGAAAACACTTGGGCCGAAATCCCTAAGTGTTTTCGTTGAGGTAGTGTTTTCATGGGGTTCATCATCCATCAACATCATCACAAACAATTTCCATGGCTTCAACAATAATTCGATCAATAATAACAGTTTATAAAGTCAATTTGCAATCATTATATCATAACAAAATCATTGGGACTCAATCCTGTAACATGTGATCACATAACCTATCATAATAACCTACCCACCTGATCTAGTGATTAAATTATCATCTCAATGAAGGAACCATCATATCGATTCTTAGACATTTGGCTGCACATGCATAACATTTCATCAACATGTGCGGCCCACTTGCATGCAATTCAGTAAACAATCAACATGTGCGGCCCACTCAATTCAATTCATAATAAGTCACATGCAATTAGTGTTGATTGAAGTCTAATGTCGACCCACTAAGAAACAAACAGAAAGAACTTCGGTCCAATCAACATCACCCACAACAGATTTTTACATAAGATCATGGGAATTTCTGTCGCATTAATCTATTTAAATTGTATTGTATAGTTGTCGGCAATTAATCATTCCATCTCTCGAACTAATAGTTTGCATGTGATAACATATTGAGTGTCCATCCCATGTGACTGTCCAAATTCAATTAAAACAACAGCAGGTATCACGTGAAAGACTTGAATAGATATTGGTCCAATCACAGTATACAATCATTAACCTAACCCTACTGTTTACACGATTCCATTGACCATTAACTATTAAATCATCACACAATTAATCAAATCAAAGACCACAGTTTCACGTATAACATCGCTGTGAAATCAAGATCATCACTCGATCCACAGACAGCATCATATACCAGTCGATCATCTTTCATGCACTTCATCCATACACATAACAGTTTGCAAATAAGATATAACAATCATTACAACAATCAATCACCAAGATAATATACTAACTAGTTATGACAAGAGGCTAGCAAGGGTTCCCAAAGAGCTTAGAGATTGCCCTCGGGTTCAAGGGTAGTGAGAGAGAGAGAGAGGAGATGTGATTAGGGTTTTGCCAATTACCGATTTCATGCACTAATAAAACAAATCCTATATTAAATCGATACTGGGCCAAAGCCCATTCCATGTTTTCGCCAGCCCACCCTCTAACGAAAACACTAGAGTGTTTTCATCCAGGAGGGTTTTCGTGGAGGGGAGTAGGGGTGATTTCATGAGTGGGGTTTTCGGCTAGAGGATTTCACATTGACAACAATACACATACATATATTTTGCTCATACAACCATATATTAACAAACATATTAACAAACATACAACTTAAACAATTTACGTGCAATTAATGCGAAGATGGAAATCTTGGAAATTCGAGTTGTCACAATTTTAAGGCATGTTAAGCCTATGTCACTATTCCGGAGTGTTTGTTGCATTAAACTGGTTATATTTACGCATCAATGCGCGTATAACCTTCCAGAAAGCGATTTAGAGCTTGAAATCGAACAAGAGTTGATATGTGCAAAAGATACACATATTTATACAAGTCAAAAGTATGAAATACAATATTTCATTGGTTTGGTATTTGTTTGATGGTCGCAGTGACACAGGTGTCACAATTTCCAAAAGTAGTGGAGACTGTGACATCTGTGTATTTTAAATCCTTGTACTGTTCCGAACAACTTTGTATTTAATAAAATATGGTGTTTTAATTTCAATATTTGTTTAATTAATTGTGACATTAGTAGGTTTTCAATCATTGTGTCACACCCCGACCACGTGAGACAACGAAACGTGGCGGAAACATCGGGGAGTGTTGTAACAGAATTAATTGTTTCAAATCCATGGCAATTGAAGTTTCGTTTTATTAATCAAACATGAGAGTTCACATTGTTTTAAACAAGAACCAAAGGGTACATAACAAAAATTAACTAGTTCTTGTCTCGTTTTAAGTCACTAAGGCACAGGTCCGCCTAAGTATGTCTTGATAAATCCTATGCATCATCTCCTGAAAACACATGTGAAAATAGGTACGTCAGCATAAAAATGCCTGTGAGATACATAGGTTTTGTGAAAACAGAATTCATGACTTATGTTTGATAAAATGTTTAGTCATGAACCTTGTAATTTGCTTTGTCTTGTAAATCATTTGAAAAACGATAAGATCAGATGATATGTATAAATAAGAGAATAATGTATGGTTAAATGAATAACCATGTAAAAATGAGTTTGTATAAGATAAGTTGTTTGTAAAACAATGTCTTGTGAAAAGTATGTTATTTGTATAAAATGTTATATGTCTCAAATTGAAATGATTCAGATAACGCTACGATATGTAATACCATACAAACACTTATATATAGGAAGTACCAGCGGCGTATCCACCATGCTTGTATCATATTACACACGCCTCGTTACTTAAATCACTTACTCAAACCAAACTACCAAAGTAAAATGTTCATGTCTAATGTAAATCATGTAATGTGTATCCAAAATGTAAGCATGTGATGAATAACAAATGTACTAAGTATGCAACAAAGGACATACATAGCATAAAGTGTAATGTATAACAATGTACTAAGTACGCACACAATGGGCATACAAAGCATGTAATGTAAGGCAATGTACTAAGTACGCACACAATGGGCATACATAGCATAAAATGTAATGAAATCATGTACTATAAATGTACTAATGAGCATAGCAAGTATATGATGTGAAAGCAGGAAAGCATGAAAGTAACAAGTAGGCACATGTGTTCCACCCCAAAATGTTTGGAAAACAGTAAAAGAGGGGGTTCTATGTACTCACTTGAGATTGCTTAGTAGTCCTTGAGTAACAACCAAACAATGCTAGAGATCACGGATATCAAACGGCACCTAATATAGGTAACTATGTTAATAAACCGGACCTAGATCGGAGGATTGGATAGAATGAGGGTTTGTAAACCAAACGAGTATAAGAACTCATGTAGTATGGTTCAACAAAGCCTACATACTAAATGAAACCTAACCTAAGTGCTTACGACCCATTACGACCCGTTTAGGTAGCTTATGCTACTTTAACGCGTCGTTCGCGTGAAATGCGTTCGGACCGCCTAACTAGTCCTATGACAAGTAGAATATGCCTTAACATGTTTAATATTGTTGATAAATCAGTTTAGAGGTCATAGGTTATGTTACATATGTTTAAAATGAATTTTGGCATTAAAGGGGTATTTTGGTAATTTACCTAAGGCATATAAACTACCTATCATACAACTACTTAAACGAAGCGACCATAAGGTATAACCTCGGAAGGTTATTCCCTATACACTATGGTCACCTAATGTATTTGGTCGGATCCTAATGATCGACCAAATGGGTCGGGTTCGAAAGCATAAGCGATTGATTAGATCGCTTACCCTTACGACCCTAGAAAAGCACAAAACTAAAAGTGACGAGCTAAGCATGTTGAAACATGCTTAACTAAGTTAGAAAACAAGTTTGGTATCAAAACAAACGGTTTTGATACCTAAGAGTAGTTTGGTTACAAAATACGCAATAACACGCATTTTGGCCGAAACTACGACTCGTCACTGAGCCAAGATAACGTGGTAATCAGTAGGTATAGTCACTAGGGACTATGACCATGGTGATTACGCTCACGTTATGAAGTTCAAACGAACTTCGCATTGACCATAAACTGGTCAATGCAGAAATTCAAACAAAGTTTGACTTTCGGACTCAAAAAGCAATAAAAGAATGAAGGAACACTTACAAAGGGTCCCCGCAAGCAAATCGTGATCGAATAGCTCAGGTATGAAGCAAAAGCCTCAACTTAGAGCATTTAGATCAGATTTGGTGGGTTTTGAATGGAAGGGGGGGTTGGGTATTTATAGTGTTTCTTGAACCGTTAGGATCGTTTCTTGGAAACCGTGCTTTGATCTTGGCCATACACCTCAAGATAGTGGTTTTACAATACCATGTGAGCCCCTAGTATTGAGAAATACCATGTGCAAGGGATTAGGAGTGGTAAACAGCTGTTAACAGCCTGTTTAAACATTGAATCTGGTCTGAGAGGCTGACGCGGGCCACGTAAAGGATCACCCTGGGCTTACGCGGGCCGCCTGGGGGTCCTGATCAGAAAACAAGTTTCAAAAATGACAGTTTTGGTCCCTGTTGTGCTTTAAGGCCATTTCCGAGTTGTTTAAGGCCCGTTAAGCCAACGTTAAGGCCCTAAAATGATGCCTAAACATTGTGGACATGAAACATGCTCAAAAATATGCCAGATGTTGGTTCGTTTGGTCGTACAATCGCGATGTTCGCTTAATTACAACGGAATGCGCATAAGCGCGAAAAACGATCCAAATTGCGCGACGAATGGATTTTTCTCAAGCCAAACACTAAAATAAAATATTTTAGTGCTTACATAAATTTTTGGATGTCCGGATGTATTCAGAACGTAAGATATGCGCGAAAGTGCAAACTTGTGCACTTTTTGACGCTTTTAGTCCCTGAATGATCCAAAAGTTTATTTTAGCACACCGAACCCCTCAAAGTTTATTTCTAAGATATGTAAAGGATATTTATGGTATGTTTAACTTATGGCCATCTTTCGGAATGTCTGTTACAGTTCAAATTGGCATACTTTCATAGTTTGTCAACTTTAGTCCCTGTAAGCGATTTAACTTGATTTTGCCATACCAAAGCCTTCAAAACTTATTTCTAAGTTATGTAAAGGTTATTTAAGGTATGTTAAGCCTATGTCACTATTCCGGAGTGTTCGTTGCATTAAACTGGTTATATCTTCGCATTAGAGCGCGTATAATCCTCCAGAAAGCGATTTAAAGCTTGAAATCGAACAAGAGTTGATATGTGCAAACGATACACATATTTTTACAAATCCCAAGTATGAAATACAATATTTCATTGGTTTGGCATTTGTTTGATGGTTGAAGTGACACAGGTGTCACAGTCTCCCCTACTTTAGGAAATTTCGTCCCGAAATTTATTTATAGGAGCATGTCTGTGACTTTGTGTTAAATAACCATCAAGGATAAGGCATATCCTGATATTCCTCTTTAACGAACATTTTCAGAAATGGAAATGAAGGAAGAATCAGGGATATTCATTTTCCTTCGATGGACATTTTCAGAAACGAAAAATGCACGGAATGAGTCATTTTCCTTAATGGGTATCCTTCAGAAACGAAAATGAACGGAATGAGTCATTTTCCACAATTCCTCTAGAAACTAAAATGAACGGGATGAGTCATTTTCCACAATTTCTTCAGGAACAAAAATGAACGGAATGAGTCATTTTCCACAATTTCTTCAGGAACGAAAATGAACGGAATAAGTCATTTTCCACAATTTCTTCAGGAACGAAAATGAACGGAATGAGTCATTTTCCACAATTTCTTCAGAAACGAAAATGAACGGAATGAGTCATTTTCCACAATTTCTTTAGGAATGAAAATGAACGGAATGAGCCATTTCCACAATTTCTTCAGGAACGAAAATGAACGGAATGAGTCATTTTCCACAATTTCTTCAGGAACGAAAATGAACGGAATGAGTCATTTTCCACAATTTCTTCAGAAACGAAAATGAACGGAATGAGTCATTTTCCATAATTTCTTCAGGAACGAAAATGAACGGAATGAGTCATTTTCCACAATTTCTTCAGAAACGAAAATGAACGTAATGAGTCATTTTCCACAATTTCTTCAGAAACAAAAAAATGAACGGAGTCAACTCTAGACACATGACAAAACTCCCTGTGGTTTCTGTGCACTGAATTCCATAATTATGTATGCATCCATAATTACGTAATTCTTTGCATAGTCCGCACAGTTTGTCTTGTAATCTTTAGGGGAGGAAAATCAAACCTGTGATGAGTGTGACTAGACTACCATAGGGTCCTTTTAATTAGATCGACAAATGATCCTTTTAATTAGGCCACCAAGGAGTCCTTTCAGCTATATCATCACATGATGTTCCTAACCAGATTTTTGGATCGATCTGTTTAACTAGACCACTCACGGGGTCTAAGTATGGAGTAGTACTTTATAATCCAAGGGACTTAACTACAACGTAGAAGTCCATTAAGGATTTTAGGTAGTACCTTTGGGTATCCTACTATGCATCCCTTATACGAAGATATGGAAGATTCTACGAGGATTTGGATAACAAAATTTGGATCACACAAAAACATAAAAGGGAACACATAAGCACATAATCACATAGTTGTTTAACTTGATTATTAATTTGTTATTAACTTGTTATCGATTGAAAATGGATGTGGAAACCAGTCGATGGACTTCAATGTCCTCTGGGATCTATCTGAATAGATAGGAAGATCTCCCAAAAATTCGATTTTTGTTCTCAAAGAAACGTAATATCCGAATTAAGGAACATAACAATTTTAGGATTTACGGAAATACCCTTAGGTACCCTATTAAGGATTTATAGTGGTACTTTGGGTATTCGTCCAGTGTTGTAACTTGCGCCTTGTACTTCGTTTCCTCGGAAGAAACGGGTACTTAGGAATTTCGTGGACAACGCAAGAGATCATAAAATAGAAAAATCTTGGGGGGTAGTTTGCTTTCCAAGGAACACGATTCCTTAATTGTCGGTATTGTAAGGGATATGTTGTTTATACATACAACCTCATAAATACATTGAAATGTAAATAAAAGATTTATTTATAAACAATGATAACAACTGTTTCATGGACCTTGACAACAAAAGAAAATAATACATAAGACATGATTATTTCTAAAGGGTGTTGTCTTCTAGTCGGTTAGATGCTCATCCCTGCGCTGGATTAGCATTAGCAAGCTTTGGGCAATTTCTTCGGAAATGACCCATCTCACCACAATTGTAGCAAGAACCTGGTGGAAAGCGAGCTTGAGCAGGATTGTTGTCAGCTTGATTTGGTGCAACTGCAGCTCGACAAACTTTTGCTGTATGACCTTTACGTCCACAAATTTGGCATTCGCGGCACTTCACACTAGCATGATGATGAAGGTTACATTGGTTGCACAAGGGTGAAGTTCCATTGTATGGCTTCCTAGCAGGGGGTTGAGCCGGTTGGTTGGGGATGACTTGATCATTGTGAGTAACCATGGCGAAGTTCTGAGAAGCCTTTCGCTTCTTTGACTCCTTAGGGGATCCAGTCTTTACATCCATGGTCTTTGATTCCACAATTGGTTTCTTGTCACTTTTTCAAAAAAGTTTACCTTTCCTGATTTGAGATTCAGTCAAGGTTGCAGATAGCTCAATGGCCTGCCTAACCGTAGTGGGGTTACTACCAGTAACAATGTCCTGAACTGAGTCAGGGAGACCATCAATGTATTTTTCGATCGCCTTATCCAAAGGCATAAGCATGGTAGGACACAACAGGCTCAGCTCCTCATATCGATCAGTGTATGCTCGATGTTCACCGCTGTCTTGCTCAAGATTGTCGAATTCCCTTTCCAAGGCCCTGATCTCGTGACGAGGACATAATTCCTTCATCATTAGTGCTCGAAGCTCTTGCCACGTTTGAGCCAGTGCCACTTCGGCACCCCTATCTCTCATCACACCATTCCACCATGTCAAAGCTCGTTTCTCAAAGACGCTAGACGCGAAATCTACCTTTCGCTCGTTTGGACATTGAACATGTCTGAAGGTGCTCTCTAAACTCTCGAACCATTGCAGAAGTGCAGTCGCTCCTTGAGACCCAGAAAACTTTGATGGCTTAGCCGAGTTGAACGTCTTGAAGTTGCAGGGGGCATTATTGTTGTTGAGGGCTTGGTTACATTGAGCAACGATGTTCGGGATTGCAGCAGTCATTTGCTGTGTAATGACAGCTGCCAGCTCCTCAATAGATACCAGATTTTCGCGTCGTGGAGGCATTCTAAAAGGGGAAACAAGAGAGAAAACAAATGAAATGGCATTGGGTAAGAATAGGATGTTACAATTACCGACCAAAATCATGGGTGATGGTCATTTGTTTGAACCACGAAGCAAACAAACAACACAAAGGCTGAGTTAAAGCAAATAGATCCTCATAATGTATCGCGAAGACATGCTCGCCTATAAGTGGACACTCACCCCAAGATTTCCCAGGTAAGAGTGACTGGTCCGATTATGTGGATTTGTACGAACACTCTAGCCTTAGACAGAAAACCCAGGGTACAGGCATTCACTCTTCCAGTTTGCACGTGTTCACACTATTTAGGACCCAAAACTTTGACGAGAGTTTTGAAAATTCAAAGGGGTTCAAAACCTTGTAACAGAGGGTTCAAAACCTAGTAATTAATCATCCTAGAACAGATGATTAGTTTTCAAAGCGGTTTTGAAATTTATGTTCTTGTTGTGGTCGTCGCCGAAGGATAGGTGACGGTATTATTTTATGACTAAACGCAAGTAAACTCGCGTTAGGGTCCTAGGAAGGTTATAGACTAGGTCAAGGTATTACTAATAACCTAATTCCCTATAACCATTGGCTCTGATACCATCTTTTCTGTCACACCCCGACCACGTGAGACAACGAAACGTGGCGGAAACATCGGGGAGTGTTGTAACAGAATTAATTGTTCCAAATCCATGGCAATTGAAGTTTCGTTTTATTAATCAAACATGAGAGTTTACATTGTTTTAAACAAGAACCAAAGGGTACATAACAAAAATTAACTAGTTCTTGTCTCGTTTTAAGTCACTAAGGCACAGGTCCGCCTAAGTATGTCTTGATAAATCCTATGCATCATCTCCTGAAAACACATGAGAAAATAGGTACGTCAGCATAAAAATGCCTGTGAGATACATAGGTTTTGTGAAAACATAATTCATGACTTATGTTTGAGAAAATGTTTAGTCATGAACCTTGTAATTTGCTTTGTCTTGTAAATCATTTGAAAAATGATAAGATCAGATGATATGTATAAATAAGAGAATAATGTATGGTTAAATGAATAACCATGTAAAAATGAGTTTGTATAAGATAAGTTGTTTGTAAAACAATGCCTTGTGAAAAGTATGTTATTTATATAAAATGTTATATGTCTCAAATTGAAATGATTCAGATAACGCTACGATATGTAATACCATACAAACACTTATATATAGGAAGTACCAGCGGCGTATCCACCATGCTTGTATCATATTACACACGCCTCGTTACTTAAATCACTTACTCAAACCAAACTACCAAAGTAAAATGTTCATGTCTAATGTAAATCATGTAATGTGTATCCAAAATGTAAGCATGTGATGTGTTGGGATTGAACCCTACCAGAGGAACAGATAATGTAAAGCCAAAACCTGGTCACAACAGTGGATTCACAATAAGCAGACGTTTACTCTAAGCTCTCCCCTTGACAGTGGTTATCTATCTGCTGATACACTCTAAGTACTGCTCTGAAGAACAACTGATGAACCAAACACTGATGAAACAGCTAAAGACTGCTAAAAGGCAAACACTGAGCTCTATCTACTGCTGTCTCTTAAGTACTGCTGAAGACCCAAGCACTGCTCATTCAAAGACTGATCACCTTTTGAAGAAAGCACTGATGATCAAGTAATCAGTGCTTAGGCTACAACAGTGGAACGTGAACAGTGTTTAACTTGTTTTGTATTTTATTATCAATCAGTTGTTAGACATCAGTAGTTTGTATAGATCAGTGTTTATAGGTTGTTAGGCTGTTAGATGTCACTATCATGGTGACGTCAGCTGAGGTACATCAGTAGTTTGGTTTGCCTATAAATATGACAGTACTCTGTACTGTTATATTTGATTCGTTTTGAGAGAGTTCTTCTCCTCAATTCAATCCTTTCATCTTGTGCAACCAACTCTGGAGTATCAGGCTGAGGGGGAGTTTTGTCTGTAAGCTTGCATTGTAACCTTTTGCTTTTGATGTAATCTTTCGACTCTATGAAAAGCAATTGTTTATCAAACTATATTCTCCTTTGATTGTGTTTACAAAGTTTGTTATTCATTTCTGCTGCACTTAAAGCTGTTCATATCTATTTGATTTGTTCAAATCTCACAAACAAGCACAATCATGAGAGCCTCAGATCCTAACAATTGGTATCAGAGCTCGGACAGTCAAATTCGATCTAACAATCAATTTGACATAATAGTTCAGCTCAAAATTCATTGATACTAAGGTTGGTTGTATTTTGTTGAAAAAAACAGAGTATCGAGTAAATCATGTTCAAAATGGTCATTCAAAAACTCTGTAAATCAACCAAGATGTCATATGACACACAAATTTCACACAACAAGTGATTTCATGCATAAGACACTCATGGTTTCTAGATCTGAAAACAATATCTGTTAAACTATGAGATTATTTCTTATTTTCTAAATTGATCTCAATTGTTGATGTAAAATTTGTGATGTTTTTATTGAATACTAAAGTATGAACCTCAGATTAACAAAACCTATGTTCATAAAAACATTGATGTTTTGCTAACATAAAAAGAGGAAAATTAAAACTTTAGTTATTCAGATCTTATGTGTTGAAAACAGGTTGAGATCCTCAAAAGGAACAAATCAACTTTGTTAAAATACATTAAGAAAATCAGGAGTCAAAAATGTCCAAATCATAGGTAATGATGGGGTTGGCATAAGCATTTGCAGAAATGACCAAATCTCTCAAAACATTACTGCAAAATGATTCTGGAACAAGTATTCCATCATTAAATACCCCTCAGTAAGTATTTCAATACTTATGATTGGGAAGGGTAAAAAGGGAAGAAGAAAATTCACAAAAACTCAGAAGTGTGTTTATTTCAAAATTTTTGATGTCAAAAGAAAAGAGTATAAACATAAAACACTTATGAGTCAAAGTTTAGGGTAATAATGGTCATTAAGCAACTGTGTGCATTCATCTGTTCAGGAAAAGGTTTTGCTTCCAGTGAATGAACTTCAAAGAGAACCATGTTTGCAATCAACTGACAATAAAATGGTTCTTAACAGTGGTCAAAATGTATTCAATATTTCAAACCACTGACCATTTTCATAAAACTTGAGAATGATATGATTATGTTTTCTACTGAAAATTTATCAGATCCTTTTTGATGTTGTTCTCAGAAAATCCTTTAATTTTTATATATATAAAGGATTTTCTCGAATAACCAGGATATATTGTTCATTTTTTTTTTGGAATAATATATTTGGAACTTTTGCTTGTTTTTTTGTTGGCAATAGTTTCAGTTCCTGTCAGGATGTAATGCCTTATTTTTGATGGTATTATTGTCCTCATAAATGGGTCAAAAGGAAATGGTACATTTGTCAAGATCATGTCATACTCAGGTTTGCTCCTAAATTTTTATCAAAGGTTGATTGCTAACTATGCTTGAATTACTAGGGTACTCATGTTTTAATTGAATATTAAACGAAAATGAGTTGCCTTAGCAAAAAGTTTTCATCATCTGAGGTACTAAACCACTGTCCTTCAAAATTGACATATGGCAAAACCTTGAATGAAAAGTCTCAAAACTGTTGCTGGAACACTTGTCCTTCAGATCTGTACCATTTACCCTAACCACTGTTTTGTTCCAACGTCTGATCTTTAAACACTGTCCACTGCTGAAAGTTAACCACTGATCCCTCATTTTCTTGACAAGCACTGATGTTCAAAATCAGTATCCTATCCACTGATATGCTATCCACTGATAGTAAAAATCATCCACTGCCCAAAATTTTTACCGTTGTAACCACTGATGCTTGTTATGTCAGTGGCCCTTAAAACAATTGTTTTCCATCCGTCATCCATTTCATCAGTGTTTGACACGTGGTCAGTTTTTAGCCCTCAGATCGTAATAACCGCTGCCACATCAGCGATCACTTTTTCCCTAATTAAAACCCTGCCCTAAACCCCAAACAGGGTTTTACACTGTCGAATTGAATTCCAAAATTCTCTTCTCATAGCAGTTTCCAACCCTTCTTCTCAAAATCTTCAAAAACATTCTTCGTTCTTCTCTGCAAAGATGACAAAATCAAAATCAAAACCAAAATCACCACCACCCTCCAATGAGGTCGCTCAAACGACCGAAGAATCAATCGAAATCCCATACAAATCACCGCACAACTATGTGGGTCTCCTCACAAAACCCACAAACAACCATACTTTCGATTCCATTCTCGACACCATATCTACATCAAAGTACAAAACTTTGTTGACAGTAGATGCTCCCATATATCTGCAAACCCAGAGAGAGTTCTGGAAAAATGTTGTGCTTGAAAAACAAGATGACAAGACAGTAGCCATTAACTCCTCGATACAGGGAAAAGCAATCAAAATCACACCGCAATCAATCTCAGAAGTCTTCACACTCGATGATCTGAAAGGTAAAACTTCCTTTGACAAAAACGAGTTAAAAGCTGATTTTCTGAAAAGGGGATATGCAGAACAATCAAAGGTAGATACCTTACAAAAAGGTTATTTCCCGTCTGCACCCAGATTTTTATTTCACACACTTTTGATGTGTGTTTCAAATAAAACAACATCTTTTAACGAAATACCATTGAAGATTCAATACTTGGGCTATGCTATTTTAAACAATAAAGATTACAACTATTCCCAGGAGATCTTCAATGACATGGTAAAGAATGTTGATAGCAAATCATTTCTTCTTTTTCCAAGATTTCTAAGCTATTACTTTAAACAAAATTTTGAAAAAGAGGATGAAAATTTGCCCAAACAAGGTGTCTATTTTCAAATAAAAGGTTTAACAATTGAAACATTTTCAAGAATGATGGCACCAATAAAGTTAAAAGCAAAGGTGCCTGAGCAGACTTTAGAAACTGCCACTGATCCTCAGGCAACTTCTGTTGAGCCCACTGCTCCAGGTGATCAAAGCAGCACAACCACTGCTTTGAAACCCACACCTGACATCACCAAAAAGACCAAAAGAAAAACATCTAGAAAACCCACCAAACCCAAAACAAAAGCAACTCTGGAAGATGAGATCCTAGAGCAACTGCCTGTGACAACACAAAAGTCACCACAAACCACTGCTGCTACTTCCTCACAGCAGTTGGAAGAAAGATCTCAACCCATGCCTAAAACTCCTCCTGCATCCTCACAAAAGGATCAGGTTGTAATCACAGGGACACCAAATTATGAAGCTCTAGATCCACTTGGCTCTATCTTCCACAGTCCTGATCCCAAGGACATGTCTCTTTCAACACCTATACCCTCACCAATCATAATGCCACAATCCATGTTACCCTTGTTGCATGCAGCTGCTATAGCTCAGATACAAACCAGTTCCTCTCTATCACCTGTCACTGAGAGTATACCCCCATAAGTGACTGGGTCTGATGCTACTACTTCTGCTATCCCAGCAACAATTGAGGAGGTTACACCCCCTGAGTTACATATAACTCTCGGTGGTAGTTCAAGTGGAGCAGCAACTACAACTGGTGGATCAACAGATCTTCAGTTGGACAGTTGTTTCATAAGTAAGACTCCCTTGAAGGCAATTTCTTCTATAGCACCATCGATAACCACTAGTGAGCCTATTTTGACCACTAGTAACATCAAAGGATTATCAAGTGCTGAAGAAAGAAGTCCCCAATACCAAGAACAAGGGGCATCAATGGGTGATTTTTGGGACTCTGTTCCTAAGTCACACATTGATATAACCACTGCTGGTGGGGATTCAGATGATCCTACTAAAGTAGGTGATGATTCAAAATATCAGGAATTGACGAACAGAGTTGAAAAACTTGAAGATTCAGTTGCTGAAATAAAGGAGATGGTGCAAGAGATTTTAAAAGCTCAAAAAGCACAATCTACTGCTGCCCCACCACAAGCATCTGTTCCAACTCAAGCATCTGCTCCATCACAAGCAATTGCTGCAAATGAGCTCTGGAATATCTTTCAACCCATGCTTGAAAAACAGCAACATATGGCTGATCAAAAGCATGCTATTCAAGTACAAATGCTGAACAACATGGTGGAATCAAGGTTTAAAGACACTCAAGCAGATATCAAGGCTATAAAGGCTAGCATTCAAAGTGCCTCTGGCAAAGTTCCTCCTTCCCTATCCTTTCTTGATAACCCCCCTTCAGATAATGCCAAAAAGGGGGAGAATGTCAAGCTGTTGAGACAAATGAATAAGATGGGAATAGAACATGGCCTTTATATTGAGCCTGAAAAAGAAAAAGAAAAAGAAAAACAGGTATCAAAATCTGTTAGTCAAACAGCTGATACAGTAGTAGTTATAAAAACTGCTGTCAGTAGCCAAACAGCTGCCATTTCATCAACACACACCACTCTATCATCCACCATCACAACCACTGTTCTACCACCATCATCATCTACAATTATATCACCACCACTGCCTCCTGCCATAAAGCAGAAGACAACAGATGTTACAACATCTGTTGTAATGACAACAGTGGTTGAGACACCAGTTGTTTCAACAACTGTTAGTCAGACTCTGTCCACCATTCAAACCACTGTTTCACCAACAGCCCCTCCTCAACCAAAAAGGAGAAGGGTTTTCATTCCTTATAATTCACCACCACCATCACCAACATCAAAAATTACTTCACCACCGTCATCCCCTGCTCAAAAGCAGAAGACATCTGCTGACATATCAGCAGGTGTAATGAGAACAGCAGTTGAAACACCAGTTGTTTCAACAGTTGTTAGTCAATCATCCACCACTGCTCTCACCTTTCCTACATCACAACCAAAGCTCTTCAATAGAAAAAGAAAGCCAATCTCTGCCGATGAGGGTATACATGATCCTAATGCTGCACAATATCCACTGGAACTTGAAGCTATCAAAAATGAGATGAGGCAATTCTATACAGAAGAAGTTCCTTCAAAAAGAAGATTCTCCTCACTCATAGGCTACATGCCACCAGATGATATGGATGATTACCTTAAAATCAAGGCAAGGCAAGCTAAACTAAGAGCTAAAGTTGATAGTGAACGTGAACGTTTAAGCGAAGATGGCATTGCTAAAAGACTGGAGTTCTACTTCACAAAAGTAAAGCAGATACAAGAGTTTGCACAAGACCTAAACAAAGAAAAGGCTGATCAAAAGAAAAAGTTAAGAAAACAATATCTAGCCTACATCATGAAAGAGAAATTCTATCCTGCTGAAGAACAACAGTTCGAAGAATGGCCAATAGTCGCTCTAAAGCATGAGGCAGAAAGGATTGAGAAAATCAAGAATGATCCTACAAAGAAGAAAAATGCTCCAAACTGGAACAAATACAAAAAGCTCATTGCTGACCTAACTGCTGAGTATAAGAGAAAGAAAAAGGAGCTGGTGGATGCAAAAATGGATACTGCTGAAGCCATATCAAAATGGTCAAAACAGCAGACTGATGAAGCCTATGAAAGGCTAAAGAAAAGAAAGATAACTGTTTCAAGCACTTCAAAGAAGCATGAACAAAGAATGAAGCTTGAACAGCAGATATAAAACCTCAAAACACTGTTCCGGTCTACTTTTGTGACAAACCAAGAAGAAGGAGAACAGCTGACCAGTGAAGAGGTAAAAGAAAAAGAAGTTGAGTACTTCAAAGAAACCATCATGAAAATGGGTCTAAAAGAAGAGAACTCGGAAAAACTTCAAAACCTTTTTAAGAAGGTATTAACCAAACCTGCATCACCAAACACTTCAACAGACATGACAGACATTGAAAGGCAGGAGCTGATTGAAAGAGAAACTGCAGAAGATATAGCTGCAGCAAATGATGTCATTGAAATGGCCTTCAAAAGAATGTCTGAAAGTCTGCAAGTTTTCACAAGGCCAACATCTCCCAACTCATCGTCAAATAAATCTCTCCCAAGAAACCCATTGGGTTTAAAAGTACTAAAGTGGATGTCTGATCAAAAGACCCACGTATTGACCCTGGTCAGATCCAATGGTGAAGTGAAGTACATATCAAGGAAAGAAGCACTAGGCCTTAGTGTTCAAGATTTGCAGGATCTCCTTGAAATTTCACTGTGCAGGGATGAAGATGATACAAGTTCCAAGGAATTTGAAGAAGAATTCAAAAGACAAGCAAAGGAACTTCTGATGAGGAATAAAGATCCAGAATAATGACAGGTTTTGGCATTATCTGTTCCAGGGGGAGATTGTTGGGATTGAACCCTACCAGAGGAACAGATAATGTAAAGCCAAAACCTGGTCACAACAGTGGATTCACAATAAGCAGACGTTTACTCTAAGCTCTCCCCTTGACAGTGGTTATCTATCTGCTGATACACTCTAAGTACTGCTCTGAAGAACAACTGATGAACCAAACACTGATGAAACAGCTAAAGACTGCTAAAAGGCAAACACTGAGCTCTATCTACTGCTGTCTCTTAAGTACTGCTGAAGACCCAAGCACTGCTCATTCAAAGACTGATCACCTTTTGAAGAAAGCACTGATGATCAAGTAATCAGTGCTTAGGCTACAACAGTGGAACGTGAACAGTGTTTAACTTGTTTTGTATTTTATTATCAATCAGTTGTTAGACATCAGTAGTTTGTATAGATCAGTGTTTATAGGTTGTTAGGCTGTTAGATGTCACTATCATGGTGACGTCAGCTGAGGTACATCAGTAGTTTGGTTTGCCTATAAATATAACAGTACTCTGTACTGTTATATTTGATTCGTTTTGAGAGAGTTCTTCTCCTCAATTCAATCCTTTCATCTTGTGCAACCAACTCTGGAGTATCAGGCTGAGGGGGAGTTTAGTCTGTAAGCTTGCATTGTAACCTTTTGCTTTTGATGTAATCTTTCGACTCTATGAAAAGCAATTGTTTATCAAACTATATTCTCCTTTGATTGTGTTTACAAAGTTTGTTATTCATTTCCGCTGCACTTAAAACTGTTCATATCTATTTGATTTGTTCAAATCTCACAAACAAGCACAATCATGAGAGCCTCAGATCCTAACATGATGAATAACAAATGTACTAAGTATGCAACAAAGGACATACATAGCATAAAGTGTAATGTATAACAATGTACTAAGTACGCACACAATGGGCATACATAGCATAAAATGTAATGTAAAACAATGTACTAAGTACGCACACAATGGGCATACATAGCATGTAATGTAAGGCAATGTACTAAGTACGCACATAATGGGCATACATAGCATGTAATGTAAGGCAATGTACTAAGTACGCACACAATGGGCATACATAGCATAAAATGTAATGAAATCATGTACTATAAATGTACTAATGAACATAGCAAGTATATGATGTGAAAGCAGGAAAGCATGAAAGTAACAAGTAGGCACATGTGTTCCACCCCAAAATGTTTGGAAAACAGTAAAAGAGGGGGTTCTATGTACTCACTTGAGATTGCTTAGTAGTCCTTGAGTAACAACCAAACAATGCTAGAGATCACGGATATCAAACGGCACCTAATATAGGTAACTATGTTAATAAACCGGACCTAGATCGGAGGATTGGATAGAATGAGGGTTTGTAAACCAAACGAGTATAAGAACTCATGTAGTATGGTTCAACAAAGCCTACATACTAAATGAAACCTAACCTAAGTGCTTACGACCCATTACGACCCGTTTAGGTAGCTTATGCTACTTTAACGCGTCGTTCGCGTGAAATGCGTTTGGACCGCCTAACTAGTCCTATGACAAGTAGAATATGGAGTAAATTGCCATTTTAGTCCCTGAGTTTTGTCCAAATTTGCCAGTTTAGTCCAAATAGTTTTTTTTATGCATCTGGGTCCCTGACTTTTACATTTTGTTGCCATTTTGATCATTTTGTCTAACTCCATCCAAAAACCCAGTTTGTAACAGTTTGTACTTAATCACTAATGTTTTTTAGTTGCCATTTTGATCCAATTCCAAAAAATCAAAAAAATTCCAAAAATTTCAAAAAAATCTAAAAATCAAAAAAATTCTAAAAAATCCAAAAAATCATTAAATGTTTCGGCACGAACCGTTTCGACCCGTACCGTTTCAAACCGAACCGTTTCGACCCGTACCGTATCGACGCGAACCGTTTCGAACCCGTACCGTATCGAACCGTACCGTTTCGACCCGTACCGTTTCGAACCCGAACCGTTTCGAGCCGAACCGTTTCGACGTGAAGCGTTTCGAACCGTACCGTTTCGACCCGTACCGTATCGAACCGAACCGTTTCGACGCGAACCGTTTCGAGCAGAACCGTTTCGACACGAACCGTTTCAACCCGTACCGTTTCGAACCTGAACTGTTTCGAGCCGAACCGTTTCGGGTCGAAACGGTTTGACCCGTACTGTTTCGAACCCGAACCGTTTCGACCCGTACCGTTTCGACGCGAAGCGTTTCGACCCGTACCGTTTCGACCCGTACCATTTCGACGCGAACCGTTTCGGGTTCGAAACGGGTTCGGGTTCGAAACGGGTTCGGGTTCGAAACGGGTTCGGGTTCGATACGGGTTCGGGTTCGAAACGGTACGGTTCGAAACGGTTCGCGTCGAAACGGTTCGGTTCGATACGGTACGGGTCGAAACGGTACGGGTCGAAACGGTTCGCCTCGAAACGGTACGGGTCGAAACGGTACGGTTCGAAACGGTTCGTGTCGAAACGGTACGGTTCGAAACGGTTCGGGTTCGAAACGGTTCGTGTCGAAAAGGTACGGTTCGGGTTCGAAACTGTACGGGTCGAAACGGTTCGTGTCGAAATGCTTCGGCTCGAAACGGTTCGCGTCGAAACGGTTCGGTTCGATACAGTACGAGTCGAAACGGTACGGTTCGAAACGGTTCGCGTCGAAACGGTTCGGTTCGATACGGTACGGGTCGAAACGGTACGGGTCGAAACGGTACGGGTTGAAACGGTACGGGTCGAAACGGTTCGTACTGAAACATTTAATGATTTTTGGATTTTTTAGAATTTTTTTGATTTTTTAGAATTTTTATGATTTTTTAGAATTTTTTTTATTTTTAGATTTTTTTGGATTTTTTAGAATTTTTATGATTTTTTAGAATTTTTTTGATTTTTAGATTTTTTTGGAATTTTTTTGATTTTTTGGAATTTTTTTGATTTTTTGGAATTGGATCAAAATGGCAACTGAAAACATTTTTTAAGGAAATCCCCAAAATACCCCTGTTACAAACTGGGTTTTTGGATGGAGTTAGGCATTGTGATCAAAATGGTAACAAAATGTAAAAGTCAGGGACCCAGATGCACAAAAAAAAACTATTTGGACTAAACTGGCAAATTTGGACAAAACTCAGGGACTAAAATGGCAATTTACTCTAGAATATGCCTTAACATGTTTAATATTGTTGATAAATCAGTTTAGAGGTCATAGGTTATGTTACATATGTTTAAAATGAATTTTGGCATTAAAGGGGTATTTTGGTAATTTACCTAAGGCATATAAACTACCTATCATACAACTACTTAAACGAAGCGACCATAAGGTATAACCTCGAAAGGTTATTCCCTATACACTATGGTCACCTAATGTATTTGGTCAGATCCTAATGATCGACCAAATGGGTCGGGTTCGAAAGCATAAGCGATTGATTAGATCGCTTACCCTTACGACCCTAGACAAGCACAAAACTAAAAGTGACGAGCTAAGCATGTTGAAACATGCTTAACTAAGTTAGAAAACAAGTTTGGTATCAAAACAAACGGTTTTGATACCTAGGAGTAGTTTGGTTACAAAATACGCAATAACACGCATTTTGGCCGAAACTACGACTCGTCACTGAGCCAAGATAACGTGGTAATCAGTAGGTATAGTCACTAGGGACTATGACCATCGTGATTATGCTCACGTTATGAAGTTCAAACGAACTTCGCATTGACCATAAACTGGTCAATGCAGAAAGTCAAACAAAGTTTGACTTTCGGACTCGAAAAGCAATAAAAGAACGAAGGAACACTTACAAAAGGTCCCCGCAAGCAAATCGTGATCGAATAGCTCAGGTATGAAGCAAAAGCCTCAACTTAGAGCATTTAGATCAGATTTGGTGGGTTTTGAATGGAAGGGGGGTTCGGTATTTATAGTGTTTCTCGAACCGTTAGGATCATTTCTTGGAAACCGTGCTTTGATTTTGGCCATACACCTCAAGATAGTGGTTTTACAATACCATGTGCAAGGGATTAGGAGTGGTAAACAGCTGTTAACAGCCTATTTAAACATTGAATCTGGTCTGAGAGGCTGACGCGGGCCGCGTAAAGGATCACCCTGGGCTTACGCGGGCCGCCTGGGGGTCCTGATCAGAAAACAAGTTTCAAAAATGACAGTTTTGGTCCCTGTTGTGCTTTAAGGCCATTTCCGACATGTTTAAGGCCCGTTAAGCCAATGTTATGGCCCTAAAATGATGCCTAAACATTGTGGACATGAAACATGCTCAAAAATATGCCGGATGTTGGTTCATTTGGTCGTACAATCGCGATGTTCGCTTAATTACGACGGAATGCGCATAAGCACGAAAACGATCCAAATTGCGCGATGAATGGATTTTTCTCAAGCCAAACACTAAAATAAAATATTTTAGTGCTTACATAAATTTTTGGATGTCCGGATGTATTCAGAACGTAAGATATGCGCGAAAGTGCAAACTTGTGCACTTTTTGACGCTTTTAGTCCCTGAATGACCCAAAAGTTTATTTTAGCACACCGAACCCCTCAAAGCTTATTTCTAAGCTATGTAAAGGATATTTATGGTATGTTTAACTTATGTCCATGTTCCGGAATGTCTGTTACAGTTCAAATTGGCATACTTTCACGGTTTGTCAACTTTAGTCCCTGTAAGCGATTTAACTTGATTTTGCCATACCAAAGCCTTCAAAACTTATTTCTAAGTTATGTAAAGGTTATTTAAGGTATGTTAAGCCTATGTCACTATTCCAGAGTGTTCGTTGCATTAAACTGGTTATATCTTCGCATTAGAGCGCGTATAATCCTCCAGAAAGCGATTTAAAGCTTGAAATCGAACAAGAGTTGATATGTGCAAACGATACACATATTTTTACAAATCCCAAGTATGAAATACAATATTTCATTGGTTTGGAATTTGTTTGACGGTTGAAGTGACACAGGTGTCACACATTGTTCAATTCCGAACTCTCAAACCTGTTCTGGAAGTGAAATCGTAAACCGTTACGTGAACGTAATCAGTTTAATGCTACGTACACTCCGGAACAATGAACTAAGCCAAACATACCCTAAATACCCTTTACATAACTTAGAAATAAGTTTCAAAGGATTCGGTATGGCAAAAACATGTTTATTCGAACTTTAGAACTAATTGCGACAAAACTGGGAAACGAACGTTGGTGACCGCCCGGATAATATTTAAATCCTAAAAATACTATGTTATAGTTAAAATTTTGTTTTTAATCAGGTTCGTATTGAAAAATAAATTAAAACGCTTAAAAACGTTATTTTTCAAGTTTAAGCGCATACCGCGTGTTACTGCGTAACACAGTGCTTCTACTGCAAAACGCAGACAACGCAGCCAGTCTCGGCAACTGAAATTTATTTCAGTAATATTTGGTGAGTTTATTTTTATTGAATAATAAAAATAATTTAGAACGCCATAAACCGGGATTTAAACGCTAGATAAAATACCCTGTATCCAGTTAAATACCTGTTTTTATCTAATTTACCAAACAAAATTACATTTAACCCCCCCCCCCCTTCTCAAAATTACGGTCACCTTATGTGGCCCCCACCAAAATATTTCCAAGATTTTATTCATATTCTATTTGATCTTTGTGTGGACACTTGTTGATGCATGCTCTTCTTAGATCTTCCATATATCTTATATAATCTTTCAAGATCTTCATACTTCACACTTCACTCAACCTTCTCCTCTCTCTCTCCTCCATAACCGTCCACACCATCACCTTCACCATATTCATCTTTTCAACTTTGTTCTTCATAATCAAGCTCCATTTCAAGCATATTTCAAGTTGGTGTGAAGATCCAAAGGAGTTTCCAAGGTGCTTTCAAGTGATTTCAAGCTCCATATCATCAAAATCTCATCAACAACTTACTTGAATCTAGAAGGTATAAAGTTTATTTTTAAATCATACTCTTGATTCTTGGTTGTTCTTGATGATTTGAAGTTTCTCTTGAATCTTGGAATTTTTCACAAACTTGAAATCTAAAAAGAAATGGGTCTTGATACAAAATAAAAATGGTAGTATTATCTGTGTATATGTAACCGTACATATATATATATATATATATATATGTGTGTGTATGAGATTTGAGTTTGATTTCTTGATAAGTACTTGTTTAGGATGGTTGCTTGTTCTTGAATGATAGTTAAAATGCAAGTGTTGGATGATTTGTGTATGATATGATAAATGTTCAATTACATCAGCAAATAAACATGAATAAATCACATATTTGATGCATCTAAACTCATATGAAATGGTGATGATATGATAGTGTGCTTTAGGCACTTGTACATAAGAATACATGTTGATTTAAAGCTCAAGAAACGATAAAAAAAATGATTGTATGATAAAAATGTTTTAGATCAGATTATAAACACTAAAAATAACATTATTTGGTATATTATAATTGCATGAAACTTTGTCATAGGTTTGATAGCTTTTCATGTTGTACATAATAGCTTAAAAAGTGGTGAAATATGTGAAATTTGTATGATTTATGTGCTTTATGTGAGACCTGCACTATCATGAGTATAACCATTATTTTATTCAGTAAATAACATGGGTTATGTTAAAATATCAAGTCATTTCGATTTGGGATGGTTAGGGAACGTTTGATGCAAAACTATGCGGTAAAACGGTTAAAAAATTGGCTTTTTAGAGGATTTTTATAAAACTGTTTTAGATCAGTAAGTAAACTGATATTTTTGATATAAAAATAAGTATTTTAACTTATATTAAGTTTACTTGGTGTTTGGTTAGTCATACGTGACCTCCGGCGCCCAAAGACGTTACCGAATCGTTAAAATACGTGTTTTTCAATGTACATTAGAATGGGTTGTTCATGGGTAAATTTTATATGTTACAATGTGTTATGTGTTTATTATATGTTTATGATGACATGTTAATACTTGACAAGATTATGTGTATTACGCTATTATTAGTATGTTACATTTGAGTATATATATTACGACGCGCAAATCGTAGATATATTGCTTATAACATGATGAGGGTCACCAATAAAATCGTTCAAGTTGCAAAGTTTTTAAAATATATATGTACTCATATATATACAAATACACCAATATAATAAAAAATAATAACTTTTCGAGAAAATCTCAAAGTTATGTGAAAATTCTAAGTATCGGAGAAACTTATGTATTTTTGTGGGTTTTTTATTATTAAATCATTCTTATTTAATTTAGGATGAATAAAAAATTTGAGGGATTGTGTTAACATATAAAAACGCACCCAAAGGTGAGTACATAGTTCCCCTATTTTACGTTTTCAAATGTTTTGGGGTGAAACATATGTGCATAACTTTACTTTCCGTTTTCATGACATTATACATTTTTGTTACATATTATATATAATACATTATTTCAAGGACATTTTTTTGGTATATTGACTTAGTATACCTAACATTTGGTTTCAAAGACATTTTACTTGGCATATTGACTTAGTATGCCTAATCCATGATTTTACAAAGACATTTTCATGACATGCTTACATTGAAAAAGACATTTGGAATGTTTAACAGAGCAGTACATTCATTAACATTGATCACGCCGTTCGGTAGTATGTAATAGCGCTATAGGACTTGACAAATCCCGTTCCCGCTTTCTAGGTATTTCGTTAGGGGAATGACAGAATCCGAATACATTTTTCGATAAACCTTGATCCTGATAAGGGTTTATCCGACAGTCTCAAGGCTTGAGTGTATGCGATAGACAAACCACATAAATGTTCATTTCGATAAAAAGCAATGGTTTTCAAAACATAACTTTTGTTTTAAACTTTGGTTTATTCAAAGACTTTGTTTTGTACATGACATTTGATTACAATAGACATATGTTTATACATGACATTATGCATTTGGCTTGAGTAAATACTAATTATTCACCATACAAGACATGGTTTATACTGGACGTTTGACATTGGACATTGACATTTAAACAAGACATGACGTATTTTATACATATTATTTTCATTTGGTTATTTACTTAACCATACATCATTCTTTTATATCATTTGATTTTCATATGATTTTATAAAAGAAGACATTTTTACAAGGTTCATGACTACCTTTCGTTAAACACTTCTTTTAACATTAAAAGTCATGAATCGTCAACACTAAACCTATGTTACTCACAGGCATTTTTATGCTGACGTATTTACCTTCACATATGTTTTAGGAGCAATTGTTTGATTGTGAGCAAGCTACACTTAGGGCGACTTGGGCTTTAGCAATCTAAAATCAAGATAGTTATCATCTTTTATGTTATGTTTCTTGTTTGAACTAAGACAATGTAATAATTTAAGCTTGTAAAACTTAACTTTAATTATCATGTGTTTTGAAACAATAATTCTGCCACAACACTCCCCGACGTTTCCACCGCGGTTTCGTTGTTTTACACGGCCGGGGTGTGACAAAAAGTCACATGTTACTAAGGAGAGAGTTGAAGCTTTCTGGAAGCTTGATCCTGCATTCAAAACTTTTCCACCAAAATCAAAGGATCTAGAAGAAATTTCATCCACCTCCTACACTATGTCAAGTAAGTATCCGTATTTGTGAGTATATAAATGTTTAATAAGATTAGAATATGAATATGAATACTTATCTGTATATTATGCTTGTAGGTGCTGGCAAATCTTCCAAATCTACTTCCAGGTTCAGTGTGAGTGACCTCCAAGAATATGCATCCTCACGGTCCATCAAGAAAGAGCTGGCTGCAAGCCCAAGCATCCCGGAGCCAAAGGGCATGAGTACTAGGGGCAAGGGTGCTAAGAAGAGGAAAACTGCTGAGCCCACTGAAGGCCTCCCCCTCATAGAACACCAGGTTCAAGAGTATATCTCCGAGGTAAGGATATAGTATCCTGAAATTTGTACTCCTTGTTTGAGGATAAAGGATCCTGATTATTGACTTCCTTTGCAGAAATTTGCTGAGGTTCAAATCTTGATAGACCAGAAGTTGGCTGAAGCTGAAGAGAAAAACCTGGACCTCCAAAGGATCTTCCTGGCTAAGGATAAAAAGATTTCCTCCCTGGAAAAGGAGCTCAACATGCTGCTGAAGGAACTGCTCCTGGCCGAGATCACAGCCCAGAAAGAGAAGGCAGAGGGAATGGATGGGGCTAAGCTTTCTGCTACTATTGCCATGTTGAAGATCAAGCTACAAATGGCTAAGGAGGCTGAGGATCCTAACTTTGACAGGTCTGAATAGGACCACGAGGCTTGGAAGCAGAGGCTAACTGAGCTAGATGATGAAGATGAACCTGAGGGGGCAGCAGCTGGTGAAGCCAGAGGTAGTGGACCGAAGGATCCTGAGGAGGCAGCTGGTGGCAAAGGTGATGGTGAAAAGGTGGTGGAGGCAGCGAAGGTGTAGGCGGCATCAATGGGCGATGATGGATATTTCTAGATGCGGCCGGAGCCCATTTTTTATGGTTTTTATGTGGTCTTGTTTCAATTTCAAACAATTATGGTCTGTAATTAAACAATAGTCTTTAGGGTTAAGGAGCATGGATCCTTGGAACAATAGGGGGTAGCAAAGGTGGATGGGTCCTTCTATTTGTGGAGGATGAAGCCTTTGATGCTCCTCAACTTTTATTTCCTGCACTCAATGAACTCTTAGTATGGACACCCTTTGCCAACCCAAGTGGACTGGCCACGTATTGCTGGTAGAAGCTTGGGTTGGCAATTTTGACAACCTTTAAAAGGGTTAACTTTGATAAATAAATAAAACTTTAACTTTTGGCTATCTTTGTGTTGTTTACTTTCCGTACATTTGCTTATCATCTATCATTATACAATTTTAGAATTTACAAGTTATTGATGAAAGTATAAAAATCAGTTTATGACAAAGAATTTAGGATATGATCAAGGATCAAATATCCTTTAATAAAAAAGTTTGAAAAGTGAGATAATTTTAGGATCATATATCCTATTATCAAAGAATAAGGGTAACACTGATAAACCAAGAATAAAGTTAAAGTAAATAAAGATCATACCAGAGAATCCAAGTTAGGATCCTATACCCTTAACACTTTTAACTGTAATAATTGAAAGACAAAATCTTGTAGGAAGTGAGGATCCTGGATCCTTAACTATTTAGCTTTGGAAACCTGAAATAGAATATAACTTGGGAATGAGCCAATTGTAAAAGAAAGTGTTAGTATCAGGGGACAAGCCCAACAATCTGGGGACAAGCCCAATAAACTGGGGACAAGCCCAAAACTGGGGACAAGCCCAAAACTGGGGACAAGCCCAACAATCTGGGGACAAGCCCAACAATCTGGGGACAAGCCCAATAATCTGGGGACAAGCCCAAAACTGGGGACAAGCCCAAAGGATCTTGTGTAAATTGGAGTATGGCCTAAACTGGCGTCTATCCAAACTTAGTGATGTGACACCCAACTTTTCAGGCCGTACCGTACAATTGTAATACGTGTTGTGAATAGGTAACATGGCTATAATTGACTGGTTATGATGTTTACATGTGAAATTTAGTGTGTTGGTAAGATTAAACTTTGATAAAAATTATGTTGGCAATGGTAAAATAAACGCTTATCGCGTAATGATTAAAATGCGAAACGAACGTCGATGACCACCCGATCAGTGTCAAAATCCTAAAAATAGTCTGTTATGACTAGAATAAATATTTTCATCATGCTCGTGAGGAAAAATAAATTAAAACGCTAAAAACTCTATTTTCCGAGTTTAAGCGCGTACCGCGCGATATAGCGCGTATACCGACAAAACACTTTCAATACAACCAGTCAAGGCAACTGATAATCATTTTAGCAATAATTTGATAAGTTTATTCTTATAAAATGACAAGAATAAATAAAAACGCTTAAATTCCTATTTTTGTGATTTTAAGCGCGTACCACGCAGCACAGCGCGCATACTGCCAAATACCGACAACATAGCCAGTCCGGGCAAACAAAATATTATCCCGTAATATTTTGGCAGGTTTATTTTTATAGAGCGTTAAAAATAATTTAAAACGCACTAAAACGGGTTTAAAACGCTAGATAAAATACCCGGTATCTAGTAAAATACCTGTTTTAACACTAATTTACATATATATATATATATATATGTGTGTGTGTGTGTGTGTGTGTATGTATATAAAATGTTTGTGTGAGAGAGGGGCTAGGTGGCGGCCATAGGGCAGCCCACCTCTTGCCATTTATCCTTCTTCTTGCCATGTGTTGGTTATTGGAAACATAAGTAATCATTTAAACATATATCACACTCTTCATTTGCATAAACCAAGATCAAAAATCACAACTCTCTCTCTCTCTCTAAAATTCTTGACCGAACACCCCCTTAGACACCCACATTCAAAAATTTCAAGTTATTCCATGAAGATTCAAGGTCCTTTCAAGGTGATTTCAAGCTAAAAAGGGTGCTTGGAAGTGATTTCAAGCAAGAACAACCTTCATATTCTCATCTATTCTCAAAAACCCATCTAAAAATCTTGAAGGTATAACCTTGTTTTTAAATCATGTTCTTGATTCATAGTGATGATGGAGATGTTAGAGGATTTCTCTTGTTCTTGAGTTTAATCACAAACTTGAAACATAAAACAAATGAGTTTTATTTTGAATGAAATAAAATGGATGTGTATATATATATATATATATATATATATGTATGCATGGTCGTGAGTGTGTGTGTATGTGTTTTTGATTTTTGTTGAAAGATTCTTGAGTTAAATGATTTCTTGAAAAGTAGGATGCATGTAAGAATCAATATGTGTCATATAAGAATGTTCTAAAGGTGATTTAAGATTTGAAAGTGACATGATGAAAAGTGAATTTTTGGTGGTTTATGTGTGTATATATATTTCGTACATATGTATGTATGTATGTATGTATGTATGCATGCATGCATATAAAACTATGTCATATGTTCTTAAATATGAAGGATATTAGCATTTATGTATGAATGATTGGATGATCATGATTATGTGTGTGTTGTGCTTTTTAAGAACACGATATTAATGTGATCTTGAGTATGATTAGATCATAAATGATGTTGATGAAGTTGTATGAGTGCATTAAATGCACATATGTGGACATGCATGTTAATATGAAAGCATGAAATGATCATTTGAGCATGATTTGAAAAAAATCAATTTTGATCAGATTATAAACCCTAAAATAAAGTTATTTTGAAGTGTTTAATGATATAAAACTTTGTCATAATGTTTGCTAGCTTTGCATGTTGTGCTTGGTGCATTAAAAGTTGTAAAATACGTGAAATCGCATGATTTATGTGACTTACACAAAAACTACACTAATATGATTATAACTACAATTTTAATCAGTAAATAACATGTATTGTGTTAAAATATCAAGTCGTTTCAAGTTGGGATGGTTATGGTAACGTTTAACGCAAAACTCTGCGTTGAAACGGTCAAAAATCGGCTTTTCGGGTGATTTTTGTAAAACTGATTTATATCAGTAAATAAACTGATATTTTTAGTTTAAAAACAAGTATTTTAACTAATTTTAAGTTTACTTGGTGTTTGGTTGGTCATACGTGACTTCCGACGCCCGAAAACGTTACCGAATCGCTAAAATACGCATTTTCGATGTACACTAGTATGGGTAAATTTTGAGTGAACCTTATGTGATAAATTGTGTTAAGTGATTTAAATATGTAAATGTGATAACATTTTAAGTGTTAATTTGATAGTGGGAAATTTAGACTATGCATGTATGCATGTACGTTTTGTGCGGTAGAAACGGTAAAATTGCGTTAAATGTGTAACTTGTTTGTCGAGCATTAAATTTGGTACATATGAGATGTTTTATGTATATTTGCTTTAAAAATGACAAAATAGATAAGTTAGTAATATTTCACGTGTTCGGTGTTAAATTCTATGAACGTTTATGTATATATATTACGACGCGCAAATCGTAGATATGTTGCGTATAAACGGGAGAGTTAACGGATTTACACAATAATGGTCACCAATAAAATCGTTCAAGTCGCAAAAATCATAATATATATATATATATATATATATATATATATATATATATATATATTAACGTGCCAACATAATAAAAAATGACAACTTTTCGAGAAAATCTCAAAGTTATGTGATAATTCTAAGAAACGGAGAAACTTAGGATTTTTGTGTTATGTATATTGATTTAGAATCGTTCCTATATTAAGACGTGTAGAAAATCAATCTTTGGGATTGCGGTATTAAAATACGCACCCAAAGGTAAGTGTCACTAAACCCCTCTTTTTACTGCTTTGTATATATATTTTGGGGGTAGAACACGTCGTTAAAAGGGTTTAATAATGTTTTCGAAATAAAACAAACCTTTTAATATAAAATATATATTTTCGCTGAAAATATATGAAATTTGATAAGTTATACATTTCGAAGTAAAACGTTTTTGATGAATGAATATTGTATGTACGGTATTTCTTAAGTGAAACAAGACCGTACAGTTGGGGACGAATTCTTGACTGGGTCTCATATGATGGAGAATAAGGGGAATTTGTACAACGTCGTGTATTAAATTGACAAATTAGTAGGATATATATATTGTACTTGAGGCAGACATCATATTGTTCTCAAAGAGAGAACCCTGCGCCCATGATGTCGTTTAATAAGTAAAGTATTGTATGTCACACCCCCAAAATACCACCTAGGGAATTTCCATGTTAGGCGTGTGACGTTCCAGGATCCAAGCCACCAATCACATTGAACTCATAAATATATTTAAATAAAACCTTCATTCATTAACATAAAGGGTTACAAACGTTACATATCATTTATTGTGTACTACGGAAGCAAAACTCATTTGTTAAGTGTTTAGTAAACCATGTGTGCATAAATCATTTGGCTTGTGTTGAGATTCCATGTATCACGACCCATGACCACTCCAGCATCCCAGACAGCAAGTCCCAATGATATAAACCTACAACCTGCAAGCATGCAGACAAGTGTGTCAGACGACGCTGGTGAGTTCAAAGTTTTGTTAATGCGTTTAGTTACCAAGTATGTGTATAAAACAGAATAATTTGATTTGATGTTGTTATTAACTCGATTACCGCAGATGGCTACAAGATGTATTTTCCTAACCCCAATGTCTCTATCAAAACATTGGTCATGCTTTAAGGTGATTAGTTCACGCCCGTCCTCCCCGGTACGGTGTGAGGGTGCCAAACCTAATAGCGCTATCAACTAATAACCTCGTTGCCTCCCCGGCAACAGTCGGTAGATGTAAGGGGTCTTATATGATAGAAATGAGTAATAACAAACATCCCATTAACCTGACGTTCCTCCCCGGAACGTTACCCGATATCCCTCCCCGAGATGCATGCTTGGAAAAGAGCAGTGAACTCACCTTAGATTTCTCGGTAAGATTAGTTACTTGTTTACTTTTACAGTTGGTAAACCAAATCCTAATATGATTACCAGTAACTGTCAGTTTCGTGAGCACGTATTTGATTCTTGTATTCAACAAGTCACATATTACTTAACAAGTATTTGGATCTAATGCACGTTTATAACGCTAGTTCATGTTTCCGAGCAATGGTTACCATTAACATTAATTTCATAATCAATCCAAACAATAGGTCCACATAGTTTGCATTTAACACGAGATCACAGTTCGTTACATAGCATATACTCAGTTCACAACAATCATTATTTAATCGCATATAATCAGGTTCTAGCTTATCATCATAATAACCATCTATCCCATCATCACGTGACCGTTTTACATGCACAAGAATATTGTACTGACATCATTGAATCATTACTTTTAGATGAGTAAGATATCACGTGATTATAGTTTGTTTTTGTGGGGCATTAATGTTATTATTTCTAAACCTAAGATATATCATCACGTATTCAAAGGGTAGCCGCCATCAACAAAGATCACAACCAAGATCTTTTGGCGGCATACTTCTTGAAGATAAGAGGGGCACGAGGATTGAGAGTCAACAACATCATCATTGGTTTCTTTCTGGTGCACGTGACTTATTGGAGGAAGATGGTATCAATTTCTTTTATCACATATAACTCACCAAATAACCCACATAAACTGAAATCATTTTAAAATAGTGTACGCGATACAACGTACAACGAAATGTTAAACAGGATTGTAAAACAGATGATGCGTAAAGGAAAGGTCTTGGAATCTAGGGTTGTCACATCATCCCCAACTTGAAAGAAATTTCATCCCGAAATTTGACAAGCAGTATAGTGCTAGATTAGGATGACTGTGGTTTTTCCGCGGGTGCCTCATCATCCCCAAGTTGAATGGGAATTTCATCCCGAAATTCGCCAAAGACATCAAAAGTTGGTTCAACCATCTGAACAATTGAGGATATTAGAGGTTTATCTGATCCTTACGTTCCCACGTGTACTCCGGTCCACGTCTTGTGTTTCAACGAACTCTCACGATTTCCGTACGACTTATGCTATCAAACCTTGACTTCTTGGTCCATGTTTTCGATAGATTCCCTGATAAATACAACTGGTCAGTTAACCTTAGACTCTAGTAAAGGTATCATATGTGTTTCATCGGATAAGCACTACCTTAGATTCGAGGCACAAATATCATCGCGAACGTTATCCAATTTGTCAGTTAACTCGAGTTTGTGAGCCATGTTAAACAATTTCTGATCTAAGCAATCTTCAAGAGTTTCGAGTACAAGTCCTGGGTCCGTGATTAGGTTGTCACCCACCTTAGTCTGAATACTAGAGTGGTAGTTGTTGCAGTAAATTCATCCAGGGGTAGGCGTCTTTCCAATGTTACTAAGTCAATCACACACATGCCCGCAGCATGTCTTCAAGTGTCATGATGGTCCGTTTACTTTGATCGTTTGTTCAATGTTCATATCTAGACGTGAGTCAAGTGTGTCATTGGTCATAAATCAAACATAGCTCAAAATCAGAGTTAACAGGAGTTGGCACCTCGTGCCGAAAAGCCGACTATCTCAGAGAAACATTCACAGCTGTGAAGACTCGTCGGTTTCCTTGGTTTCAAGGAAGTGTGCCGGTTATGTGAGACAATCGTCGATCACCCAGGTGATATCGTTTCTGTTTCGAGTTTAGGTAGACTAGCGACAAAATCCATGGCAGTCTGTTCTCATTCTCCATATGGGTGTTGCCGGTTGCTAAAATTACACCTTGATTTTCCACAAGTCAAACACCGTTCCCATACCTAGCTAGGTGGGCCTCTATGCCCGATTACCAGTACAAAGTTTATAAATCCTAACGTCTCTCATCAAACCCAGGTGACTAGAATATCGAGGCCGGTGTGCCTTGCTCATCACAAATTCCCTAAAGTTGCTGTATAATGAGGTCCACATTCATTCCATGGGGTTATGAATATCATCCGACCTGTCAAAGGTTGCTCCTCCACGCCCCGCATGGACCAGACTCAAAAATCCTCCTCCTTTAGAGCTTCAGTTCGAATAGGGTGAATCTGACTGGGTAGGCTAGAGTTGGTGTTGAGCTGCACCCTCATACGCGTTTAAGTTGCACAGTCGTAGTCGCTCAAGAGTTCCTTCCAGCGATGTCATCACGTGTTTTAGCTCTTTCGGAACAAGGATACACGGGAGGCTCTTGTGATCGGTCTAAGTAGTACATTTGGTACCGTCCAAGTAATGCCTCCAATTTATATCCAAAGACCACGGTTTTCACCGCAGGTTGTGTGTCTTGTAGTTCCTCCTCGTGACTTCATTACGTAAGTCATCACCTTCTCGTGTTGCATTGGCGCGTAATTGGGACTCTGATTCGAACCATCATATTATACCACTAGTTCATCAATACTCTCGAATAAAGATGATGCTCAGTGCATTGTAGAGTTATATTTCAGTGGCCGAAAAGGCGTTCTCCAGTTTTGTCTCTCAAGAGTTCACAGCACCCCGCTGGGCTAAAAAGGTTAATGCTGCGCAACCTTCGAAAATTCCGCGATGAATATGCGATAGTATCTAGCGAAACCAAGAAATTATTGTATCCCGAACGAATCTTTGGTGCCAATCGATTTATAACTGAATGGGCTATAGCGAGATCCACATGTATTCCACTTCGTTGATTTCATGGTAAAAAAGGTACCTCTCAAATCCAGTAGTTACATTTAACAAGACTTCGCGCGTAATGGCTCCTCCCACAGGAGCGCTAAAATAGGATACATATGTCGCCCATGGTGTTCCTTTCTCCTGTTAATGTAGGTCCCTATCCCGTATGGATCTTAACGAGATTGATAATCAATCAAGGGTGCAGAATCCCCTTGATCAACCGAACAAACAGAAACAAGAATATCAAGATGACGAACACATAACAATCACTTTCAATCGGGTCTTCTATTGATTATCCAACACAAGGTTTACAATCAACTCAAGACCCACAAGAAATCTCTCAGCCACTCTCTGTAGATTTCTCTTTAACTCTCTCTACCTCTTAGTGTCTGCTAACTGGCCAACCTAAACCCTAATGCTAAGCCTTGTTTATATAGGACAAGGTTTGCATACTGGGCTTTGGTCTGGGCTAGGCCTTCTCCAAGCCCATTACACTAATTAACTCCCTAACCAATAATGCAAGGCCCAATACAAAATATCCAAAGACTAAATAAACAAACTATTAAGCTGTTGTCACAGAACATGCACTAACAAACTCCCCCTTGACAATAGCTTCATAGTATAACTTTGTCTTCAAACATCTTGCAGTCTTTTGGTCTTTGGATAGCGTCAGCTACACAGTTTCTGACATCAACAGACTCCCCCTTAGCTGATGCTTCCAATCTCCAAAACTTTCATTCATTGTAGATCAGTGAACTAGCAATCTTTGGTTAAGCAAGTAAACTTCAACTCTTTCATATCTCTTTCTTTCTGCAATGTAGTAGAAGGATCCTACCATGCATCTTCACACATTCTTCACTTCACTCTCAATCTGCACTTTACTTGTATTCTGCACTTCATTTTGATAACTGCAACAATCTATTTAGAAACACAAGCAAGTATCTCGAAAAACCATTAGTCTTTTTCACATTTAAAGATAAACCAATATTTTATCTTCGTTTGCAAAAACAACTACCTGTGAATTCAAAATGGAAGTCTTTTAAAAAGAAAATATTTTTGAAATTTTTGATATTTTTCAAAACAAACTAAACAAACTAAACTAATACTCAAAAATATTTACAATTTCATCTTTTTGTGAGAATCATGTGCAAGAAGATCATATCAACAAAATCAAACTGTTTCACACCATTAGTTAATTCTTTATGTAATTTTTCGTGAAAAGCAGTCCAAGACGATTACCAGTATGTTTGTCCACCTAAACAAAATGCATGAACATTTCAAGTACCATTACCGTATGATACGTTAAGGTAATATTAATTCTTATATACTAGTGTGTCCCACTTCAGGATATACCCCCGCGATCAAGGTATGCACAAAAGATTCATCGTAGTAGGTGAGTATACTGAATTCATCCGTTTTATTTTTCAACGTTTAGATAATTGGTGAACAGGTCAGTACTTCCGTACAGCAGAGAGACCAAAATATCTAACGAGGGCTAAGACAAATACCATTTTTGGTACGATTTATGCATTTTGCACATTTTTGAATGACTCTCTAGGAGAGCTTCTTCATTTTCAGGGTTTTGGCATTTTTTAGCTCTTTTAAGATATCCTGGGTGTGTCTAGGTCAGCATGTATCTGGATGCAGCAGAAGGACACCCCTGATATCCCAGATGAAATAACAGTATAAAGACCCAAAACTTCAGATTTTGGCAATCTATCAACGCAAGATTTAAGGTCATTAAACCATACACCACTGATGTGTTCCCCACTCATACTCAGTTCGTTTAGGTTTATATCACATTGGTAAGTTGATTATTTCATGCTTTTGCCTACTGGTATATCATATGATGAAGCTGCTATCACACTTAAGCAATTTAGTTCATTTTCAGTGTGACAGTCTAACTTGCTGATGTACTATCATTTCTTCTTTTTCACACAATGAAATCCCTTTTTTCAATTTTTCATTTTTTTATGTTTTTCATTTTTCAATGTTTTTGTATTTTTAAAATTTTATAACTTACTCCCCCTAAACACACGCACTATCTAAACTCTTTTTGGCTTAGGATGATTTCTCCCCCTAAATTTTTGTTTTTATGGAGTAAGTTTTAAAAACATAAATTTAAAAACACAAACAAACTCCCACCTTAACCTGACTACAGTTTTTCACGTTTTAAGTTTAAAAACAATCAAAATGATCAAAGAAGTAAATAGTTCGTTACCCATGTTAACCTACTATTCACCTCAGATGCTTAACAGGAATAACCACTGTCGAACACATCAACAGTCCTTCTTGGTCATCCTGCACATTCTCAACAACTTAGTTAGACTTAACAACCCAAACCTGACCGGTTTTGGGTCGACCATGTAAATCCGTATAAGATGCTTCTAACCAATATCCATCACACCTTTCTGGTGTCTTGGATGTTTTACCCGTTGTTGAACAAGATTTATAACTTCCACTAGGTCTTTGATCACGAGAATTCCAATAAACTCTCGGATTTTCCGACCTTTGAAAATTATTATCTTGATACCTTCTTCTCCCATCATTATACCATGAATTTTGGAAAAAAATTGGATGTTGTTGAACATTTGAGTTACTAAAACCCCTATGTTCGTTTCTTCTTTGAAAATTTCGATCACCAGAAGTCTGGTATCGATTTTGATATCCAAAATTTTTATTTTGACTTTGAAACCGATTTGATTTACCACTATATTGACTAAATTGTGGAGAAATACTTCTTGGTCTATCAAAACGTTTCGAAGTTGAGGGTTTTGATTGAGATTCAGGTTTCTTTGTCTGACAACTTGTTTTTACATTATTGCTTGACCCAACCTGATTCCCGTCTTTAACCTCATCAACTTGTTGTTTACCTTTCTTCAAAGGACAACAACTTGCCACATGGCCTTTGTTGTGACATTTAAAACAGGATCTTTTCTTATAAGTTTTCTTTTTGTTTGATCCCTTTTTAAATGTGTTGGTCTTTTTGTCTTCAGTATCCTCATCCACTTTATGAGGTGTACTGTTAGACCCTACAGATTCTTTCAAAGAAACTGGACTATTTGGCAAGTCCACAGCTATCGGATCCACTACTACTTGTGCAGTGGTTACAAAATCAATTAGCTCTTCTTCATTAGGTAGAAAATGGTAGTCTTGATTTTCAGAAGATGAAGCTTTAGTAAACCCCACCCCTGTTTTATCATTGCTTCTTTTTAAACCTTTTTGAATTTGAGTCCTGACTAACGAAGAATTCCCAAAATTGTTTAACTTCCCCTGAAGTTCAACAATTTTGGCTTGTGCATCAGCCAATTCTGTGCACTTTTCGGAAAGTTCGTTAGACTTTTCTTTCAGAGTTTCACGAGCCAAATCAATGATCTGTAATTGTTCATTGACTTTGCTTGTTAAACTGTTAATTTCTTGTTCATTTGATTTGAGTTTATCTAAATAATTTGACTCTCTTTTAATCAAAAGAACATTTAACTCTTTTCTGTTTTCCAAATCAGCTAACAGAATTTTGTTTTGCTCCGATAGTCTGTTAACTTTATCCTGTAGTTCAGTGCAATTAAGACATGTATGACTTACAGATTCTGATGATACCTTTACCTCTGATGTAAGTCCATTCACATCCTTCAAGCTCTTTGATACCTCTGCATCCTTCTTCTCAGCAGTTTCCTTATCAGCTTTCTTCTTTTCCTCTACCTCAGCAGCTACTTCTCCTATCCTCACAGCTGCAAGCTCAGCTACACAAGCTTGATCACATGTATTCAATCTTGAAGGAATCTGATAACGTTTTTCCAAAGCTTCCCACAACTCATTAGAAGTCCCATACTTCTTAAGAGTATATTTAACGCTCTCAGGCAAGGACATCTTTATTGCTGCTAAAGCTTTCTTCTCAGCATCAACCACCCGTTTCTCAGATTCATCCATCTTATCATAAGACATCACTATAACTCTTCCTTCAACACGACGTGTGGGAGCAATGTACCCATCTATCATACAGCTCCACATTCTTGTATCTTCACTCTTCACAAATGCCTCATACTCCTCTTTCCAGATAGCATATTCTTTGACGTTTTTAAGCTTTGGCCAATTCTTAACAGTCTCCTTGACCTTATCCATTATGGCCATCACGCAGCGTAAAAGTTTAAATAGACTTTGGTAACCTGAATCAAAATCCAAATCTAACTCGATTGCTGGTTCTTGCCAAGCTTTGTCCGTAACCGTATAGAAAATTTTCTAACTCAAACACCTAGTAACACGCACGAAACAGCTTCCGAACCGCACCTCAAACACCTGTCAAATCTTTTACCACAAACCAAACAAACCTTTTCCTTTTTTTTTATTTATTTTTAAAACCTTTTTTTTTTAAATATTGTAAAACTTATTATTATTATTATTATTATTAAAAATATGATAATGATTGTTTAATGATTGTCTAATGATTATTTATGTTATAAATATTATATTAATAGAAACAAATTATATTATATTATTAAAAGAAACGAAACCGTAACCGCCTGTCTTCTTCTTCGTTCGTTAATCTGCACAACCGAAACAAATGATGGACAATAATGGTGAGGTGGTGTCCGGTGTTAATGGTGATCGGAGGATGGTGGATGTCGGAGTAGGATGACGGTGATGGTAATAGGTTGAAGAAGGTGACGACGGTTGAAGATGGTGATCGTCGGAGGTGATGTTGGTGGTTATGGTGGTTATGGAGGTAGGACGATGATGAGGGATGAGCTTGAAGATTATGACAGTGACGAACTCGAAACCACTGTCTCGGAACGAATGCGGTGACTCGGAACCGAAACGTTTGCGACTCGAGAACTTGAAACAGTTGACTCGAGACCTCTCTTGAAGGGAGTCGAGACCGTGGATGATGAATGACTCGAGACCTCTGTGATGTTGAACTCGAAACCGTAAAGTTATGAGTCGAGATAGTGGTTGCGACTCGAGATCTCGGTTGCGACTGTGATGAATTGAGCTCTGGTTGCGACTCGAAACAATCAAGTGGACCTTATGTGAGAGACTCGAAACCGTGAAGATTGATGACTCGAGACTGCAAAATAATGACTCGAGACCGCAGAATGATGACTCGAGACCTTATGTGATGTTCTTGTGGAGTCGAAACCGGTTATGCGAAGACTTCTTGAAATCCTTGTAGCTAACTGTCTCAACTTTCCAAAACAACAACTTTCCTAAAATTGAGGATTTTTTAAATCTTTTTAAAACTTAAGATATTGCAAGATGTTTAAGATTTTAAAAAGAATTTATTTTATCTTTCCGAAACACTTTATCAAACAAATATATGGAGCAAAATATAGTGTTTTTTCACAGAAAAAGCAATGAACCAGATGAATATCGCGACGAACTAGATGAATTTCCGAAAAAAAAACAATAAGAACCAAACACTCGAACAGAATCAAAACGAATCAAAACAGTCAAAACAACACCTTTTCTTAGAAAATCTTGAATCCGTATCACTCTCGAACCAACAACTAAGAGCAAAAGCTCTGATACCAATTGTAGGTCCCTATCCCGTATGGATCTTAACGAGATTGATAATCAATCAAGGGTGCGGAATCCCCTTGATCAACCGAACAAACAGAAACAAGAATATCAAGATGACAAACACATAACAATCACTTTCAATCGGGTCTTCTATTGATTATCCAACACAAGGTTTACAATCAACTCAAGACCCACAAGAAATCTCTCAGCCACTCTCTGTAGATTTCTCTTTAACTCTCTCTACCTCTTAGTGTCTGCTAACTGGCCAACCTAAACCCTAATGCTAAGCCTTGTTTATATAGGACAAGGTTTGCATACTGGGCTTTGGTCTGGGCTAGGCCTTCTCCAAGCCCATTACACTAATTAACTCCCTAACCAATAATGCAAGGCCCAATACAAAATATCCAAAGACTAAATAAACAAACTATTAAGCTGTTGTCACAGAACATGCACTAACAGTTAATGATTCAGAACATCACCAGCAAATACGGTCGATTCATGTGATCCCTAAAGCTGTTGGTGTGTTGATCAACTCAATGATCTTGGTGTACCAAGTCGAAACGGCTGCATTGCGTTTGACATGCTGTTCTAGGAGCATTCTCCTCTTGGACTTCCATCCAATGATAGTTCGTTTGCTAGCCAATCCTTGAATGGAAACTTATCCCTCGCAACTGGTCGGCAGGTGGCTAATACATGGTCGAGACAAGCAGTCCCTAATTGTCACCTTGTTACGTTCTCAATAATCAGTACGCATACGAAAAGGGCTCATCATCACGGGCATAACTGGGGCTCCCTGAAGCGAAAAACTATGTCCAACAAAACTCCTGTCCAATAGTGCCTGTAGTTGATTAGATAGTTCTTGCAACCCTCTTGGTGCATGACGGCATGAAGTACAAGTAGTCATGACTGCCTCTGGCGTGCGATCAACTGAGATTCCGACTAACAGTTGTGGTAGTAAGCCTGAAAGTTCATCGAATAGCACACTGAGATGAGTCACAAATTCCTTAGCCTTCCATTCAGTAACGGTTGCTAACAATGACAGGGTAACCCCTTCGTAGACACTTCTGGGCTTTCATTGTAGAATTGATGCTAACCTTTACACAACTCTGACACTTTGGAACAGATGACGATTCTCCACTAGGGAAAGGGGTACGCAAAGCTTTCTTCTCACAGGGTATATCTGTGCGACGTATGGATAACCAATCCATACCGACTACTGCAAAAAACTGCCAAGGATAGCAGAAAGAAGGTTGACGTCGAACACTTGCCCCACAAGGTCGAGTTTACATCCCACAGACATATGAGGGTTCTTTTGTCTTGCCATCTATAGCTTCCACAACAGATTCGGTTTCAAGAAACATCAGGGTCAAACAGAAGAGAGACGAAGCGATAAGCTACCATACAAGTTACCATGTTGTTATTATCCTGGCGTCGCCCTCGCCAATCCGAAATGCCCTTCCATGAGAATCGTTCCCAGTGTTTGTTGTTTTTGTTACAAGAATTTCCCGTACTGTTGTCGTTCCCTTGGTTGTGTGTCGTCTTTGATTTAACAACGACCAATCCATGTCGTAGGTACCTCCATCTTCTAAGCTGTAGGCTACGATTACGAGTACCTTGATGTTGCCGCGACTGTCGCCTCTAATGTTGTTGTCTGTAACGGTGTCCTGCGTCCTTTTACCAACAATCTCCATCTTTTCACATTCCATGTCACGTCCTATGGCACTACTCGTGGTGCGGGCGGTTACACATTCCGTTCTACAGTCTATCGACATCGATTATGTCTCGATTGGTTTGTAAGAGTTGTCTCCCATGAGTCGCTAACTAGGGTTAAGGATTCGATTGGAGTCAAATCGCTGATGTTCGTTGCCGGTAACTAGGGTCGTTCAAATGCTGAAGTCAGTAAAGTACCACGTTTACCCTCTTGTCCATCGTTCTTGCAAGTTAACTAAGTAATACATGGTATGTTGCGATAGTGTTACAGAAGTGATCGCACTTCAGGATTTAGGACGTCTATATGTTAAGTTCCAGCAGACGAAGAAAGGTGAGAAAGATATAGATCAATCATTGTCGTGCATCACCCCACTCAGGGATGTTCGTACAAGCACCTAACATTCAACACAGTTCGCTAGGCATTCAGATGGGTGTTCAGGTAATACTCAATAGCATCGAAATTCTAAAGGTTTCAAAGGGAAATGAAAGGATCACATTCGAGTAGGAGACAATCACTACTATGACTCTTATAGACTGTTGTGTTTCACATCGATCAAGTAACGGAACGGAACCCCCTTTTTCACTTGTTAAGCTTCACTAGGACTCGCATGCACCCCACATTATTATTATGTGTGCACCCACAATAATATTGTGATTTGCATGCTCATCTCAGCTCCCCCTTAACTCATGTCAAATGGTTCCTCAAACTCGAGTAGCAGACAGAGAGCATCACGAAACATAAGTCATGAATGTTTAGGGAAATACCACCCTATCAGTCACATAACACATGCAAGCAATACATGAATTCATACTGTTGTGCTAAACATGCAATCACATGCAATATCATATGTAAATGTTCACTAGTTATGCAGTACAATGAGTATACGAGAGACGAACCTTGCAGTCTGGAGCTGAGTGTCATGGTCGTATTCAGAACTTGTTCGGTTATAGTCTGGTTTTATAAAAACGTTTTTAAAATCAAGTTCACTATAACCAGTGGCTCTGATACCAAACTGTCACACCCCCAAAATACCACCTAGGGAATGTCCCTGTTAGGCGTGTGACGTTCCAGGATCCAAGCCACTAATCACATTGAACTCATAAATATATATAAGTAAAACCTTCATTCATTAACATAAAGGGTTACAAACGTTACATATCATTTATTGTGTACAGCGGAAGCAAAACTCATTTGTTAAGTGTTTAGTAAATCATGTATACATAAATCATTTGGCTTGTGTTGAGATTCCATGTATCATGACCCATGACCACTCCAGCATCCCAGACAGCAAGTCCCAATGATATAAACCTACAACCTGCAAGTATGCAGACAAGTGTGTCAGACGAAGCTGGTGAGTTCAAAGTTTTGTTAATGCATTTAGTTACCAGGTATGTGTGTAAAACAGTTCAACAGTTCAATAGTTCAATAATTTGATTTGATGTTGTTATTAACTCGATTACCGCAGATGGCTACAAGATGTATTTGCCCAACCACAATGTCTCTATCAAAACATTGGTCATGCTTTAAGGTGATTAGTTCACGCCTGTCCTCCCCGGTACGGTGTGAGGGTGCCAAACCTAATAGCGCTATCAACTAATAACCTCGTTGCCTCCCCGGCAACTGTCGGTAGATGTAAGGGGTCTTATATGATAGAAATGAGTAATAACAAACATCCCATTAACCTGACGTTCCTCCCTGGAACGTTACCTGATATCCCTCCCCGGGATGCATGCTTGGAAAAGAGAAGTGAACTCACCTTAGATTGCTCGGTAAGATTAGTTACTTGTTTACGTTACAGTTGGTCAACCAAATCCTAATATGATTACCAGTAACTGTCAGTTTCGTGAGCACGTATTTGATTCATGTATTCAATAAGTCACATAATACTTAACAAGTATTTGGATCTTATGCACGTTTATAACACTAGTTCATGTTTCCGAGCAATGGTTACCATTAACATTAATTTCATAATCAATCCAAACAATAGGTCCACACAGTTTGCATTTAACACGAGATCACAGTTTGTTACATAGCATATACTCAGTTCACAACAATCATTATTTAATCGCATACAATCAGGTTCTAGCTTATCATCATAATAACCATCTATCCCATCATCACGTGACCATTTTACATGCACAAGAATATTGTACTGACATCATCGAATCATTACTTTTAGATGAGTAAGATATCACATGATTATAGTTTGTTTTTGTGGGGCATTAATGTTATTATTTCTAAACCTAAGATATATCATCACGTATTCAAAGGGTAGCCGCCATCAACAAAGATCACAACGAACATCTTTTGGCGGCAGACTTCTTGAAGATAAGAGGGGCACAAGGATTGAGAGTCAACAACATCATCATTAGTTTCTTTCTGGTGCACGTGACTTGTTGGGGGAAGATGGTATCAATTTCTTTTATCACACATAACTCACCAAATAACCCACATAAATTGAAATCATTTTAAAATAGTGTACGCGATACAACGTACAACGAAATGTCAAACAGGATTGTAAAACAGATGACGCGTAAAGGAAAGGTCTGGGAATCTCGGGTTATCACATTGTACGCGATGAATTGTTGGTAGATCTATCAGGTTGACAACCCCGTCGTGACCGGTCGCCCCGTGTCAAGTCAAATGACGAATTAATATTCTGTTTATTTTCTAGCTTTGATTATCCCTGCATGGTTAATATATAGTTCGTATCATCTAGCTTACATACGAGTCTGAAAGTTGACGCAATAATTTAATATACAAAACCTGGGCAATATATATTACAGTTTTCAGATTGATGAACCGACGGAAGGCCCATGGATTTTATAAAGGAAGTAAAATGGACTTTCTAAAATTATATAGATGTTTTCAAATAAATACCTAAACATGAAGTTTTCCTTGGAATAAAATTATTTGTAAGTGAATATGTGAACTCACCCTCCTTTGTTTTGACACTTGATTTTTAACGTGTTCTACAGGTACTTGAGTTCGGCTTCGGGAAATCATGGCGTATCTTGTGTTTGATGATGCTTGTTGTTTTGTTTAAATATGCTGGACAACTTTTAAACTTTCTGGGACGTTTTGTCTTAAGAGCCGTGAGGATCAAAGACATCTTAACTATGTAGTTGTGTCGTGTCTTAAAACGAAATGTTTAATAACTTATGTTTAAAGTAAATCAATATGTCCAACAATATAATGCATCGCTCGACAAGATATAAATGGGCACCAACTTCCGTCACCACTACGTTTTATATTCCGCTGCGACGTTTTTGGGGTGTGACAAGTGATATGAAAATGCCAAAACCTTAGCTAACGTGAAAACGTTAGAAACCTTAGGAACGGATGTATGGTACGTCTACCATTATACTTAGGATCCTAAATATAGACAGTACAATGAAATTGTCAGCCCCTAAAGCGGGTACTGGTCCCATTGCCTTTAACTGCAGTAGGATAATCGTGCGCAACAGGCGAAGGTGTAACAACCTGATTCGTAGAAGGTAATAGATACCTTAAACTGGGAACAAGCCCAAAAACTGGAGATAAACCCAAAGACTTAGGAGATTTCAGTGGATACTTGATTAGTTGATCCTTTGTCAAAGATGTGCCAATTTCTGCAAAACTCAGAATTTAGTGAAAAAGGATAAAGGATCCTGGATCCTTCTCCTTGTAATTAGGTTAATTAAAAGATTAGATAAATAAAAAGAATCAAATCCTTACCAGGATGAGGATCATATATCCTCTAAGGATCCTTGATGTGTACTACAAAGGATCCTGGATCCTTCTTACA
>JARYGA010008323.1:0-42331 GCA_030545235.1 Helianthus tuberosus
ACCTTGACGGGTTAAATGGTGTCGTTATAAATTCTTGCCATGATTTGTTAGCTTAGTTAGTAGTTTAGGCCAAAATTGCTATCTTGGTGAATTTATGTGCAAGATTTGTAAAATGAACTCGGTTGTGATTTAATCTAGTTTATGCTTTTCTCGGTGGTTGCATTGTGTTTTATCGGTGTCGCTTTCCTTGTTTAAGTGAGGTTAGAAAACTCCTAACGGATGACTAACTTATTTTTAAGAGATTTTCATAGACATTTATCAATTGCACGTTAAAGAACAATTTTAGGTGGTTAAAGTGTGTTTATCGTTTTAGCTTTCCGAATGATTGTCATGTTAGGATTCCCGAAAGGGATACTAATTGTCTTAAAATGGAAAATTGACCGAATGCTTCTAGTGCCAAAACGGACTTAGTTGACATACTTTGGTTGTGTATTAAGCAAGGCTATTTATCTATTTTCTACTATGTTTTATAAGTATTTGTTTATGCTTACTTTAGTTTATAAAAATCAAACAACTTATGTTTTTTACCGGTAGTTTAGTGACAAAGGTCTAGTATTATTTCTCCGCCCATTTCCTTGGATCGATACTTGGTTCTTACCGATACTTTACTACATATATGACGGGGTACACTTGCCTCTTTCGTGTGTGTTTTGATGTAAAAGTAATAATCACTTTTATAAATTTAAAACCAAATCGTGTGTAATTTCATTGTAAAAATATGTGTAGTCGCGCACACGTCAAGTTTTTGGCGCCGTTGCCGGGGAAATGGCGAGCTTTAGGAACGACCCGAGTCATTGTGTTATCGGCGTATATACTTGTTAATATTTGTGTATACTTTCTTGATTATTTATTTGTTAATATTTCTTGCTTTTATTTCATTTATTCGTTTTCCAAGTCATTTTTGTGCACGTGTATATTTTTTTTGTTCCATTTATTTATTCGATCCGGATTTATTTATTCATTTATTATTTGGGTTTTCGGCACCTTAAATTTTTTTTTGTATTAGCCGATTCGATTATTTTTATTGTGTTGATTTTTTTAAAATTTCGGGCCCATTTTCGGATTTTTTATAAATTTTTCAGCCCATTTAAAATAATATTCTGTTTCTTTTCAGCAAAAAAAAAAACAGCATTATTTTATTAATAAAATATTCATTGTGTCAAATTTTCGTTTGCAGGTTAATGTTCTCGACCCCCGCTCCAGAAGATGTTGAACCGTCAGACGAGCCCGGACGTGATCTTATGAGACGTCTACGCGCAAGAGGTCGGGCGGTTGGGCTGCTGCTCGCAAGTGGTGAGCCGGAGCCGGTGGTACCCGCTGAAGCCGAGGGCTTAGGGGCAGCAGGAAACGCAATCATGGCAGACGATGAGCGACCTTTGAATGAAACAAATTAGTCCGGAAGGGCAGGCCTGGAGCCGAGTATCCTTCAGCCTACTATTGATGCACCTACTTTTGAAATTAGATCTAGTATTATTAATATGGTGCAGAATTCAGTACAGTTTGACGGGCGTGAGCATGAGGATCCTGGACGACATATAGCGGCTTTTCTCCACATTTGTTCCACGTTTAAGATTACAGGTGTTTCGGAGGATGCAATTAGGTTAAGGTTGTTTCCTTTCTCGTTGCGTGACAAAGCTAGAGCTTGGCTTATGTCACTTCCAGCCAGGTCCATCAGGACCTGGAATCAGTTGGCGGAGCAGTTTATGCAGAAATATTTTCCACCTGAGAAAACAAACAAGCTACGAAACCGAATTGTTTCCTTTCGCCAGGACGAGGGCGAGTCGTTACATGCAGCTTGGGAGAGATTTAAGGATTTGTTGATTGATGTGCCACATCATGGCTTCTCCAAGAGACAGCTGGTCTTGACGTTCTATCAGGGGCTCAGTTACAACACGCAGGAGCGATTAGACGTGAACGCGGGAGGCGATCTAGGAACTAAGATGCCGACTGAAGCGTACGATATCATAGAAAAAGCTGCGTTGAAGTCCAGCTCGCGTCGGGAAGGAGATAGAGGCCGGGCAACATCATCATCATCTCGCACAGGAGTTCATGCTGTAGACGACTATACGGCCATTACTGCACAAATCTCAGCTCTTGCATCGAGATTCGACAGGTCCCAGATGATTGCACAAGCTGGTTCGGGATGTGACCAGTGTGGAGTGTCACACGAGCCTGGTGCGTGTTTTCAGGGAGTCGTATATGAGGGCCACAAAGAAGTAGATTTCGTGAGTAATCAGGTGAGGCCGCAGAACAATCCGTACAGCAACACCTATAATCCCGGTTGGAGAAATCACCCAAACTTTGGGTGGCGAGCAAATACAGGCAATCAAAACCCATTGGGGTTCTATCCGCGCGCTCCAGCACCGCAGCAGGGTCAGGGTCAGCAGTTCCAGCAATACAACCAACCTTACCAGCAGCGTCCATATTCATATCAAAGGTACTCTTGAATCCTCGTCCATGTCAAGAATAACAAAATCCACGGGGAAAACAAATTTATCGATATTTACAAGCATGTTTTCCACAAATCCATGCGGATACTTGATTGAACGGTCTACCAACCGAATGCTCATCCTAGTAAGTGACGGCTCACCCAGATCCAGTTTAGTACAGCGAGGACGATTATTGATGTGGCAGCTGGCCAAATCACTCTCCGAGTGAATGATGAGCACGTGACATTCGATATCAAAAGATCGATGCAGCATCCGCAAAGTCACGATGACAAGCTTTATTACGTCGACATTGTCGATGCATGTGTGTGCTCTCATTTTCAAGGTACTGTTGACGAGATTGATTCGGACACACGTCTGTCGTGTGGGGACCTGATTGGCATTACGCAGGAGGGCCACGACTTAGAGCAGCCAGTCTATCAGATTGGTGACGATGGTTCCCAGAGTCCGGAGAGATTTCTTGAAATTGTCCATGTAGAAGAAGAGAAAGCAAACCCGTCGGTTGAAGATCCGCCGTCTTTGGAGTTGAAAGAACTCCCACCACATCTCGAGTATGCATTTCTAGACGAGGAGCGTCACTTACCGGTCATAATTTCGGCATCATTGGAAAAAGATGAGAAAAATCAGCTTCTTGAGGTTCTGAGACTTCATAAGAGAGCTATTGCGTGGAAAATCATGGATATCAAAGGCATCAATCCTTCTTTCTGTACTCATAAGACTCTGATGGAAGACGAGTACAAACCGTGTGTACAGCATCAGAGGCGTTTAAATCCAAATATGCAGGACGTGGTGAAGAAGGAGGTGATTAAGTTGTTGGATGCCGGAATGATTTATCCTATATCCGACTCTGTGTGGGTTAGTCCAGTGCAGGTTGTACCTAAGAAAGGTGGTATGACTGTAGTTTCAAATGATAGGAATGAGCTAATTCCTACCCGTACCGTACCTGGGTGGTGAGTTTGCATTGATTACCGTAAGCTCAACGATGCTACTCGTAAGGATCACTTCCCGCTTCCATTCATCGACCAGATGTTGGAACGTCTGTCGGGGAAGTTGTATTACTGTTTCTTGGACGGGTTCTCTGGGTACTTCCAAATTCCTATCGCTCCTGAGGACCAGGAGAAGACTACCTTTACCTGCCCCTTCGGCACATTCGCCTACCGGCGGATGCCTTTTGGGTTGTGTAATGCACCGGCGACCTTCCAGAGGTGCATGGTTGCAATTTTCCATGATATGATCGAGGATTCTATGGAGGTTTTCATGGATGACTTTTCGGTGTTTGGGGATTCCTTTGATCATTCTCTGGAAAATTTGAAAAAGATGTTGAAAAGATGTGAGGAGACAAATCTGGTCCTGAACTGGGAAAAATGCCACTTCATGGTAAAGGAGGGCATAGTTCTGGGACACAAGATTTCTCATGCGGGTATGGAAGTCGATCCAGCTAAAGTCGATGTTATTTCACGACTTCCACCTCCCACCTCTGTGAGAGCAGTACGAAGCTTTCTTGGTCATGCAGGGTTCTACAGGCGATTCATAAAGGACTTTTCAAAAATCGCTAGGCCTATGACCCGTTTGTTGGAGAAAGACGCTCCGTTCATATTTGGAGATGATTGCTTGAGGGTTTTTGACCTTCTCAAGCAAAGATTGATTGAGGCCCCTATTTTAGTTGCACCGGACTGGAGTCTGCCGTTTGAAATTATGTGCGACGCGAGTGATTCCGCTATAGGGGCCGTTCTGGGTCAAAAGAAAGAAAAGCACTTTCACCCGATCTATTATGCGAGCAAAACTCTTCACGACGCTCAGGAGCATTACACCACGACTGAAAAAGAGCTCTTGGCGGTCGGTTTTGCATTTGTTAAATTTAGATCGTATTTAGTGCTTTCGAAAACCGTTGTATATACTGATCACACAACCATTAGATACCTCTTCAGCAAACAGGACGCTAAACCGCGTCTAATCAGATGGATCTTGTTGCTGCAAGAGTTTGATATCGAAATCCAAGATAAAAAGGGTGCTTTGAATGTAGCGGCTGACCATCTATCTCGGTTAGAGCATGGAGACATCAAGGACTCACGTTGGGATTCAATCAATGACAATTTCCCACACGAGTCTTTGATGGGTTTAGAGATATGCGATGAGTCGCCTGGGTTCGCCGACTTTACGAACTACCTTGCTTGTAGAATTCTGATTAAAGGGTTGACTCACCAGCGAAAGAGGAAATTCTTTTCAGATATCAGGCATTTCATTTGGGACGACCCTTTTCTATTCAAGTTGGGTGCTGATCAGGTGATCAGAAGATGTGTATCAGGGACTGAGGCGACCGATATTCTGCGCCATTGTCATGAGGGACCTACCGGAGGCCACCACGGAGCCAACTTCACCGCGAAGAAGGTGTTGGATTCCGGGTTTTACTGGCCGACCATTTTCCGTGACGCGCAGAGTTGGGTAAAAGCGTGCGATGCTTGTCAGAGGGCGACGAACATATCGGTACGCGACGAAATGCCCCAGAACTGGATACAAGTTTGTGAAGTCTTTGATGTTAGGGGGATAGACTTCATGGGACGGTTTCCCCCCTCACGAGGTAACAAATACATCCTGGTCGCAGTTGACTACGTATCAAAGTGGGCTGAGGCGCAAGAAGTGCATTCTGTACGAGATATGGGCACTACGAGTTCACTGTCATGCCTTTTGGTTTGAAAAATGCCCTAGCTATCTTCATGGACTTAATGAATAGGGTTTGTAAACCTTATTTAGATAAGTTCATCATTGTGTTCATCGGCGATATTCTCATTTATTCAAAGTCTCGATCATGAGCAACACCTTCGTTTGACTTTGGAACTTCTAAAGAAGGAACAACTTTTTGCTAAATTCTCCAAGTGTGAATTTTGGCTTAGAGAAGTTCAGTTTTTGGGTCATATAGTCAACAAGCAGGGTATTTATGTAGATCCATCCAAAATAGCTGCTATTAAGGATTGGAATACACCGATGACACCTACAGAGATTCGATCATTTCTTGGTCTTGCTGGTTATTATCGTCGATTCATTTCTAATTTCTCAAAGATCGCGGTTCCACTCACTGCTTTGACTAAGAAAAATAAGCCTTTTGAGTGGGGACCTAAGCAAGAAGAAGCATTCCAAACGCTGAAACGGAAGCTCTGTGATGCTCCTGTTTTATCTCTACCTGAGGGAAACGATGATTTTGTTATCTATTATGGTGCGTCGAATCTAGGACTTGGTTGCATTCTTATGCAACGAGGTAAAGTCATAGCTTATGCGTCTAGACAGCTGAAAATTCACGAGAAGAACTATACGACTCATGATCTTGAATTAGGAGCTGTGGTTTTCGCACTTAAAATCTGGAGACACTACCTCTATGGAACGAAGTGTGTGGTTTTCACAGACCACAAAAGTCTCCAGCATATTCTCAATCAGAAGGAGCTGAACATGAGGCAACGACGTTGGGTTGAACTCTTAAACGATTATGATTGCGAGATCCGCTACCATCCTGGTAAGGCGAATGTCGTAGCCGATGCGCTTAGTCGAAAGGAACGAGTCAAGCTTCATTCTGTTCGAACTCTATCTGATATTCAATCTCGTGTCCTTCAAGCTCAATGAACTTGTGTGATCAAACACTTATTGAAATATGAGCTACCGCTTCAACTCGAACTTAAAATCGAAACGAAGGATGATGAGTTGCTATATTTCAAGGATCGTTTGTGGATTCCGAAACAAGACGATCTTCGCACCTTGGTAATGGACGAATCTCACAAGTCTCGATATTCTATCCATCCTGGTGCTGATAAAATGTACAAGGACCTTCGTACTCAGTTCTGGTGGCCTGGTATGAAGAAGGATGTTGCCTTGTATGTATCGAAATGCCTAACTTGTCTCAAAGTCAAGGCTGAACATCAACGACCTTCTGGTTTGCTTGTACAACCAGAGATACCGGTTTGGAAGTGGGAGAACATTGCAATGGATTACATCTAAAGGTCACGATGCTATTTGGGTCGTTATCGATCGATTAACGAAATCAACTCATTTTATTCCGATTCGCGAGGATCTATCTGCTGATAAACTTGCAAAGATTTATGTTGATGAGATTGTATCACGGCATGGTGTTCCTTTGGATATCATTTCCGATCGTGATGCTCGGTTTTCATCTCATTTTTGGAAGACCATGCAATCTGCGTTGGGAACCCAACTAAATCTAAGCACTGCTTATCATCCCCAAACAGATGGTCAATCTGAGAGGACGATTCAAACTTTGGAGGATATGCTTAGATCATGCATGATAGACTTTGGTGGTAATTGGGATTCTCATCTTCCACTGATCGAGTTCTCTTACAACAACAGTTATCATGCTAGTATTAATATGGCACCATTCGAAGCTCTCTACGGTCGAAAATGTCGTTCACCTGTCTGTTGGAATGAGATCGGTGAAGCTCAGCTTACTGGACCTGAGCTCATTCTGGAAACAACAGACAAAATCAAGAAAATCCGCGATAATCTTGTGACAGCTCGAAGCCGTCAAAAGAGTTATGAGGATATGCGACGCAAGCCCTTAGAATTTCAAATCGAAGACCGTGTCCTACTCAAGGTGTCACCTTGGAAGGGAGTGGTGAGATTTGGAAAGAAAGGAAAACTTGCACCCCGATATGTTGGACCATTTAAGATTGTTGAAAGAATTGGAAAGGTTGCCTATCGACTAGAGCTACCTCCAGAGCTTGGAAATATTCATCCGACTTTTCACGTGTCCAATTTGAGAAAGTGTTTAGCTGATGCTGATCTTCACATTCCTCTCGACGAGATTCAAATCGATGAAACAATGCACTTTGTCGAGAAACCTGTGGAGATAGTGGACCGTGCATTCAAACAGTTGAAGAACAAACGGATTCGATTGGTCAAAGTTCGCTGGGAATCCAAATGTGGCCCCGAGTTTACTTGGGAACGTGAGGACCAGATGAAGACGAAATATCCGCGTTTGTTTTCACAAGTTACCTCTAAATAAAATTTCGGGATGAAATTTCCTAAAGTAGGGGAGACTGTGACAACTGTGTTCTGTAATCATCGTATAATGTAAAACAATGTTGATTATCAATAAAACAATGTGCTTTGGTGTTATTATATGTGTTATTGTTTTTGATGATTTTACAATTTGATTCGATTCCGATTTCAAGCTTTAAATCGCTTTCTGGAAGGTTATACGCAAACTGTTGCGTAAACGCAATCAGTTTAACGCGACGTACACTCTGGAACTGTGACATAAGCCAAACATACCCTAAATACCTTAACATAACTTAGAAATAAGTTTCGAAGGATTCGGTATGGCAAAAAACATGTTTATTCGAACTTCAGAACTATTTACGACAAAACTGCGAAACGAACGTTGGAGACCGCCTCGATAATATTTAAATCCTAAAAATATTCTGTTATGATTAAAATTTTATTTTTAATCAGGTTCGTGTTGAAAAATAAATTAAAACGCTTAAAAACGTTATTTTTTCAAGTTTAAGCGCGTACCGCGTGTTACTGCGCAACACAGTGATTATACTGCAAAACGCAGGCAACACAGCCAGTCTCGGCAACTGAAATTTATTTCAGTAATATTTTGGAAAGTTTATTTTTATAGAACAATAAAAATAATTTAGAACGCCATAAACCAGGATTTAAACGCTAGATAAAATACCCGGTACCCAGTTAAATATCTGTTTTTATCTAATTTCCCAAACAAAATTACATTTAACCCCCCCCTTGAAATTCACGATCACATTAATGTGGCCCCCACCAAAAATATTTACTAGATCTTACATGATTCACTTTGATATTTCTTGGATCCTTTTTGATATTTTGCAACCTTTACAAATCTTTCAAATCCTTATAAATCTTACAAGATCATTTCAAGCTCACACTACACTCCATCTCCTTCTCTACTCTCTCCCAAAACCGTAACCCCCACCTTCATCACCATCTTCATCTTTTTCAACTTTGTTCTTGAAGATCTGATATTCGCTAATTTACACATATTTTAGTCCCCCATTTTACCCCTATTTTATGCATTTTCGGCCGTAAAACCGTCATTCGGATGCTTAATCATCTACACTTTTGTTTACAGGCCTAAAACAGCATGCCAGACAAGATGATAGCGAAAACGAGGACTTTCCGGACAAAACAACGAAGCTGCGAACATTCTATTAAGAAAACTGACCTGGGCGTGTGGAACGATCGTGCGACCTATTGCACGACCGTGCATCTCCGACAAATGCAAGTCAGTCCGGCATTGAACGAACGTGCAACTCGGCGTGCAAGGCAATCAAGGCAATCCCGGTGATGCACGGGCGTTCCATATCTTGCACCCCGTGCGGATCCGATGATCCAGCCAAACCCCGGAACTGAACGACCAGTGCAACTAGGCGTGCAACAGGAACCCGGAACTGAACGACCGAGCCATCTGAAGAACAGTTGTGCGAGACCGAAGACCAGTCAAGATCTGTGACGTCATGCAGTATGGTGCACCATACCTCCAATAATTGCTTAAAGTGAACGGTCGTGCAACAGGACGCACGACCGTGCGAAACCGAATTTATATAAACAACTTGCAGAAACATTCTGCTCGTAACTCTGGAATTTTGGAGGGCAATTCAGGCGATTTTCAGGCTTCGGAGGCTTCTGCTTTCACCCGGATTCAAGCCACATTGTCCCGTTTAGCTCGATTACTATCCGGATTCTTAATCTTATGCTTGTTTATGGTTTGGTTTTCTAATCCTTAAATGATTTTTTAATCGTTCAAGCATTTAGATTAATGATTATGTATTATTGTAGCCTTTGGGCAAAAACGGTTCGGCCAAAATTAATGAATGTCATTCGTTATGTAATTACAACCAACAAGTTCGTTCACATTATCGAAATCGTTATTAGTTTACTATAAACCATCTTAATCGTTTTTGAAACCATCGTTTAAAATATCGAAATCGTTTTAATACATATGAATCACCCCAAAACAGTCGAAAACAGTAAAATAGGGGAACTATGTACTCACTTGGGATTGCTTATTAGTCTTGAGAGTAAGACCAAATTAAGCTCCAAGTATCACGGAATCAACAATGCACCTAGTATAGGTAACTATGTTAATAATCGGATCCTAAATCGGGAGATATGATAGAATGATGTTCTATAAATCAAATGAGTATTTGAACTCATATGGTATGATTTAATAGAGCTAACATTCTGATTTGGAAGTCTACCTAAGTGCTCTTGACCCGTTTCGACCCGTTATGGTAGTATAAGCTACTATAACGCGTCGGTTGCGCTAAACTTTGGTCGGATGGTTATCTAGATGCTATGTCAAGTCTTACATGCCTAAATACACTTAAATATGTTACCATAATAGTTTAGATGTCAAAAATATGATCACATAGGCAAAATACGGATTTATGCTTCAAAAGGGCGTTTTGGTAATTTCCTATGGGCATATAAGCTACTTAACAAATAACTAACCAATCCTAGGTGATCATAAGGTATAACCTCAGGGGTTATTCCTTATGCAACTATGATCACTAATCATGCTTGGTCGGATCCTAATGATCAACCAAACAGGTCGGGTTCGAAAGTCTAAGCGGTTGTTTAGACCGCTTAACTTACGACCCTAAACAAGCACAAAACTAATAGTGACGAGTTAAACATGTCAAAACATGTTTAACCTACTTAGAAAACTGATTTGGTATCAAAACAAAGTGTTTTGATACCTAAAAGTAGTTCTGTTGCAAAATGCGTGCTAAAACGCATTTTGACCGAAACTTTGACTCGTCACTATGCCTAGTTAACATGGTAATCAGTAGGTATAATCGCTAAGGATTATAACCATCATGATTACAATCACGTTACAAAGTTCAAACGAACTTTGTGTTGACCATTGACTGGTCAAAGCTGAAAGTCAAACACAGTTTGACTTTCTCACTTAGGAAAGCGATAAAAGAACGAAGGAAGCTTACAAAGGGTCCTTGCTAGGGAGAACTTGATCTTAATATCTCAGGTATGAAGTTTAACAACTTTAACTTAGAGAAATCAGATCAAGGGTGAGTTGAAACAAATGAAATGGCATGCTATTTATAGTTGTTGTGAACTCACAAGATCATGCCATTTGTTTGTGTAACTTCCAAGCAAAAATCTCAACCATACAAGTGTTTGATGCAGGTTAGAAGCCTTGGAGAGGTGTTAACTTGGTTAACACACAAAGAATTTACAATAACATCCCCTAATCTCTCAAACAGTTGCTGAAAAATCAAAATCTAGAACTGGGCATTTTCAGGCGGCCCGCGTAAGATTCAGACAGGGCTTACGCGGCTCGTGTGAAATCAGCAGATCAGCAACAGTTTGAGTATTTACAAGATCAGTCCCTGCAATGAGTTTAAGCTCATTTCAGGAACTTTTGACCCCCGTTAAGCCATTTTCAAGGCTCTACAAGGTCATTAAAGTTTAGAGGACCCAAAATATGCTCGGAAAACTCTCGGATGTCGGCTCGTTTGGTCGTACGCTCGCGGTATTCGTAAAATTACGACGAAACTCAAACGGATGCGAAAACGATCCAAACTAAAACAGTTTTATGAAAATCCTCTGAAAAGCCGATTTTTAACCGTTTTACCGCATAGTTTTGCATCAAACGTTACCCTAACCATCCCAATTCGAAACGACTTGATATTTTGACATAACCCATGTTCTTTACTGAATAAAATAGTGGTTATACTCATGATAGTGCAGGTCTCACATAAAGCACATAAATCATGCAAATTTCACATATTTTACCACTTTTTAAGCTATATGTACAACATGCAAAGCTATCAAACCTATGTCAAAGTTTCATGCCATTATAATATACCAAATAATGTTATTTTTAGTGTTTATAATCTGTTCTAAAACAATTTTGTCATACAATCATTTTTTTATCATTTCTTGAGCTTTAAATCAACATGTATTCTTATATACAAGTGTCTAAAGCACACTATCATATCATCATCTTTTCATATGAGTTTAGATGCATCAAACATGTGATTTATTCATGTTTATTTGCTGATTTAATTGATCATTTATCATGTCTTACACAAATCATCAAACACTTGTATTTTAACTATCATTCAAGAACAAGCAACAACTCAAACAAGTATTTACCAAAGATCAAGCTCAAATTTCATACACATACATATATAGATATATATGGTTATACACACACATATATATACATATCACCATTTTCATTTGTATCAAGACCCTTTTCTTTTTAGATTTCAAGTTTGTGAAAATTCCAAGATTCAAGAGAAACTTCAAATCATCAAGAACAACCAAGAATCAAGAGTTTGATTTAAACATAAATGTTATACCTTCAAGATTCAAGTAAGTTTTTGGATGAGATTTTGATGATATGGAGCTTGAAATCACTTGAAAGCACCTTGGAAACTCCTTTGTATCTTCACACCAACTTGAATCTAGCTTGGAATGGAGCTTGATCTTCAAGAACAAGGTTGAAGATTTGAAGATGGGAGTGATGGTGGTGTGGACGGTTGGGAGAGGGAGAGAAGGAGATGAGTGGAGTGTTGAGTGATCTTGTAAGATTTATAAGGATTTGAAAGATTTGTAAGGATCGCATAATATCAAAAAGGATCCAAGAAATATCAAAGTGAATCATGTAAGATCTTGGAAAATATATTGGTGGGGTCCCCTTATGGTGACCGTAAGTTTGAGAAGGGGGGGGGGGGTTAAATGTAAATTTTGTTTGGTAAATTAGATAAAAACAGGTATTTAACTGGATACCGGGTATTTTATCTAGCGTTTAAATCCCGGTTTATGGCGTTCTAAATTATTTTTATTATTCTATAAAAATAAACTCGCCAAAATATTACCGAAATAAATTTCAGTTGCCGAGACTGGCTGCGTTGTCCGTGTTTTGTAGTATAAGCATTGTGTTGCGTAGTAACACGCGGTACGCGCTTTAAACTTGAAAAATAACGTTTTTAAGCGTTTTAATTTATTTTTCAACACGAACATGATTAAAATAAAATTTTAATCATAACAGAATATTTTTAGGATTTAAATATTATCCGGGCGGTCACCAACGTTCGTTTCGCAGTTTGTCGCAATTAGTTCTAAAGTTCGAATAAACATGTTTTTGCCATACCGAATCCTTCGAAACTTATTTCTTAGTTATGTAAAGGGTATTTAGGGTATGTTTGGCTTATGTCACAGTTCCGGAGTGTACGTCGCGTTAAACTGATTATGTTTACGTAACGGTTTATGATTTCACTTCCAGAACAGGTTTGAGAGTTCGGAATTGAACATTGATTGAAAACGTACTAATGTCACAAATAATTAAAAAAATATTGAAATTAAAACGTCATATTTCATTAAACACAAAGTTGTTCGAAACAGTACAAGGGTTAAAATACACAGATGTCACAGTCTCCCCTACTTTTGGAAATTTCATCCCGAAATTTAATTTGAGGAAACTTCTGAAGGCATCTGTGATGGTTTCGCTTTCGAATGAATCCCTCGAACCCTAAGTAAAACTCTGGGCCGTGTTTGGATTCTTAGCGAATTTGTCAACTGTCAAAGTGATGTCGTCGTTGTAACAAAAGCATGGAGCTTTGAACAATGGATAGGAGAATGTTTCCTATGAAGACTATTATAGGAAACTTGTGTGTGCTTGAAAACAGAGTCAGAGAGTGTAAGATAAAATAACATTGGTCAAGGTCCAGGACTTCTAGTAACTTAAATAATGCTACGTTCGCAATGTAATAAGGAACACTTATATATAGGAAGTACCAGCGGCGTATCCACCATGCTCCTTTCTACGTTGTTCCCGTTTCGTTATTCTCATCACTATAGGTCTTAACACATAACAAAACTTGCTGTGGTTTCTGTGCACTGAATTCCATAATTATGTATGCATCCATAATTACGTAATTCCTTGCACAGTCCGCACAGTTCATTTCATAATGCCTAGGGGAAATTCAATTGAATAAACATGAAGTGATTTGACTAGACCACCAAAGGATCTTTTTAACTAGCTCAACGAACGATCTTTTTAACTAGATCAACACATGATCTCCTTAACTAGACCGTCGTACGATCTCCTTAAATAGACCACTTAAGGGATCTTTTCAATTATATCATCACATGGTATTCCTAACCAGATTTTTGAATCAATCTGTTTAACTAGACCACTCAAGGGGTCCAATTATAGAGTAGTACTTCATAATCCAAGGGTCTTAACTATTACGTAGAAGCCCATTAAGGATTTAAGGTAGTACCTTTGGATATCCTAATATGAATCCCTCATATGGAGATATGGAAGATTCTATGAGGATTTGGATAATGAATATTCGGATAACACAAAAACACAAGACATAAAAGAAATCACATATGCACATAATCACATAATTGTATCAGTTTTGTAAAATAAACTTGAAACAACAAATTTTATTTATATATAACAACTGAATTGCTCCAAATGTCAAAGGATAACAAACAAAGAAATACAAAAGAATAATTGTTCACTGCTACATTGTCGTTCGCGTTTGCCTCATTTATGTTGAATACTCGTCCACGCGCTGGGTTTGCGTTAACAAGTCTTGGGCAATTGTTTCGGTAGTGAGTAAGGTCACCACAGTTATAACACGAACCAGGAGGGAATTGTGCTTGAGCAACAGAAGGATTTGCAGCAGCTTGGTTAGCATAATGGCAGGTATTGACCAAATGTCCCAATCGCCCACAGTGGGTACATTTGTGACACTATACTTGCTCCAGATGATGACGGTTGCATTTGTTGCACAAAGGTACAGTACCAACATAGTTTTTCTTTGTACGAGGTTGTGCTGGCTGATTTGGTGCAACCTGATTGTTCTGAGCAGTTATTACGCAGTTTTGTGAAGCCTTACGCTTCTTCTTCTTGGATGTCTCGGCCTGTCTATCCTTTGGTTCTTCTTGTGCAGACTTGTCATATGGTTTCGGGTCGCCCTTTCGAAAAAGCTTACCTTTCCTGATCTGGGATTCAGCCAGGGTAGCAGATAATTCAATGGCCTGTCTGACGGTAGTAGGGTTGCTGCTAGTAACGATATCCTGAAATAAGTCAGGAAGACCATCAATGTACTTTTCAATCGCCTTCTCCACAGGCGTAACCATAGCAGGACATAACAGGCTCAGCTCCTCATAACGATCAGTATAGGCTCGATGTTCACCACTGTCTTGCTTCATATCGTCGAATTCTCTTTCCAACGCTCTAAGCTCATGACGAGGACAGAACTCCTTCATCATTAGAGCTCGAAGCTCCTCCCAAGTTTGAGCTAGTGCCACATCGGAACCCCTATCACGCATCACCCCGTTCCACCATGTAAGAGCACGCTTCTCAAACACACTGGATGCAAACCCAACCTTACGCTCATTCGGACATTGCACATGCCTGAATGTGCTCTCCAAACTTTCAAACCATTACAGGAGCGCGGTTGCTCCTTGAGTCCCAGAAAAATTCAAAGGTTTAGCAGAGTTAAATGTCTTAAAGTTGCACGGAACAGGTGCGTTGTTGTTGTTGTTTGCTTGGTTTAACTGGGTAACTAGGTTCGGGAGTACAACAACGATTTGCTGAGTGATCAAGGCTGCCATTGCGGCGTCTTGAGTTTGATCACATCGAGGAGGCATCTAAAAGAAAAGGGAACACAAGGAAATGTGTGAGATTGACATAGAACAATCAAAAGGAGTATTGAAAACATCGACAAAACGAAGTAAGGTGGTCATTTGTTCGTTACTTAAAACAAACAAACAACACAATGACTAATCAAAGTAAAGAGGTCTACATAATGCATAATGAAGACATGCTTTAGCCTGTAAGTGGACACTCACCCCAAGAGTTCCCAGGTAAGAGTGACTGGTCCGATTATGTGGATTTGTACGAACACTCTAGCCTTAGACAGAAAACTCAGGGTACAGGCACCCACCCTTCCGGATTGCACGTGTTCACATTATTAAGACTCAAACTTTCACGAGATTTGAAAACTTTAAAGGCGTAAAGCCTAAAAACTAATCATCTAAGGATAGATGATCGATTTTCAAATGGAATTGAGATTTGTGTACTTGTTTTGGTAATCACCTAAGGATAGGTGATAGTATTGTTTTAAGATCTAAACACAGGGTAACTTGTGTTAGGGTCCTAGGAAGGTTATAGTCTAGGTCAAAATTATACTAATAACCTAATTCCCTATAACCATGAGCTCTGATACCAACTCTTCTGTCACACCCCGACCACGTAAAACAACAAATCGTGGCGGAAACATCGGGGAGTGTTGTAACATAATCATTGTTTCAAAACACATGGAATTTAGAATATTGTTTTATTACATAAAAAGTCACATTGTCATTGAATTTGATCAACAAACAGTACAATTGTCGTTCATGTTTTTATAATTACTAAGGCCCATGTCCATCCTATGTAAAGCAATCAACAGTCGTCACGAAATAAACCTGAAACATATGTGAAAGTAAATACGTCAGCATAAAAATGCCTGTGAGTAACATAGGTTTTGTGAATTAGATTCATGGCTTTGGATCATATAAGAAAAGATTATATGTTTATAAAAGTAGCCATGAATCCTTGATAAAATTTTGGTTTCTAGAACACTTTGCATTGATATAAAAGTTGTAGTATACATAAAAATATACCTTGGTTTTAAGAAAGTCGGATAAGTAATATATTAAAATATATTTTAGTTTCAAAACAGTTAAACAGATAGTATGTCAAATATACTTTAGTTGTTAAGATAATGGTTTTCGGTAGTATATCATAAGTATACTTTGGTTTGGTAAATAACATATCAACTATGTTTTAGTAAATAACAAAATATATGTTGGATTTGTACATAGTATATCAAATTATAATTTAGTAAATAATAGCATATCAAATTATGCTTTAGCAAACAGTATCACGTTGGTAGTATATCGAAATATACCATAAATCGCGATTTAGCAATACATTCAAACCTTAGTGCATCAAACTACACTTTAGAGACTATAGAAATACCACAAAGGCAAATTCTATTTGGATAAAATTTGGTTTCTGACATTCCATACAACAGGAATGGGGTGTCTAGTCCTATAGCGCTATATCGTACTACCAATCGGCTTGATCATTGTTAATGAATGTATAAATAACAGTATAAATGAAAAATTAGTTCTAACAAACCTTGGAAATTAGTCGTTTAAACCATAGATAATAGTTCAATTCGTCAAAAGATAGTACTTATGCATGTGAAATCATATAGCCGAAATCATGAAAATAATGAATAGGCACATATGAATCACCCCAAAACATTTGAAAACGTAAAAGAGGGGACTATGTACTCACCTTTGGGTGTGTTTTTATATCTTAACACAATCCCTCAAATTGTTTATTCGTCCTAAATTAGACAAGAACGATTTAATAATAAAAAACCCACAAAAATACATAAGTTTCTCTGATACTTAGAATTTTCACATAACTTTGAGATCTTCACGAAAAGTTATTATTTTTTATTATATTGGTGTATTTATATATATATGAGTTCATATATATTTTGAAAAGCTTTGCGACTTGAACGATTTTATTGGTGACCCTCATCATGTCATAAGCAATATATCTACGATTTACGCGTCGTAATATATACTCAAATGTAACATAAAATAAATATCGTAATACACATAATCTTGTCAACACTAACACATCATTATGCACATATTGTAAAACACATAGCACATTGAAACACATAAAATTTACCCATGAACAACCCATTCTAGTGTATATTGAAAAACACGTATTTTAGCGATTCGTTAAACGTTTTTGGGCGCCGGAAGTCACGTATGACTAACCAAACACCAAGTAAGCTTAATATAAGTTAAAATAATTATTTTTACATCAAAAATATCAGTTTACTTACTGATCTAAAACAGTTTTATGAAAATCCTCCGAAAAGCCGATTTTTAACCGTTTTACCGCATACTTTTGCATCAAACGTTACCATAACCATCCCAAATCGAAACGACTTGATATTTTGACATAACCCATGTTATTTACTGAATAAAATAGTGGTTATACTCATGATAGTGCAAGTCTCACATAAAGCACATAAATCATGCAAATTTCACATATTTTACCACTTTTTAAGCTATATGTACAACATGCAAAGCTATCAAACCTATGTCAAAGTTTCATGCCATTATAATATACCAAATAATGTTATTTTTAGTGTTTATAATCTATTCTAAAACAATTTTGTCATACAATCATTTTTTTATCATTTCTTGAGCTTTAAATCAACATGTATTCTTATATACAAGTGTCTAAAGCACACTATCATATCATCATCTTTTCATATGAGTTTAGATGCATCAAACATGTGATTTATTCATGTTTATTTGCTGATTTAATTGATCATTTATCATGTCTTACACAAATCATCAAACACTTGTATTTTAACTATCATTCAAGAACAAGCAACAACTCAAACAAGTATTTACCAAAGATCAAGCTCAAATTTCATACACATACATATATAGATATATATGGTTATACACACACATATATATACATATCACCATTTTCATTTGTATCAAGACCCTTTTCTTTTTAGATTTCAAGTTTGTGAAAATTCCAAGATTCAAGAGAAACTTCAAATCATCAAGAACAACCAAGAATCAAGAGTATGATTTAAACATAAATGTTATACCTTCAAGATTCAAGTAAGTTTTTGGATAAGATTTTGATGATATGGAGCTTGAAATCACTTGAAAGCACCTTGGAAACTCCTTTGTATCTTCACACCAACTTGAATCTAGCTTGGAATGGAGCTTGATCTTCAAGAACAAGGTTAAAGATTTGAAGATGGGAGTGATGGTGGTGTGGACGGTTGGGAGAGAGGGAGAAGGAGATGAGTGGAGTGTTGAGTGATCTTGTAAGATTTATAAGGATTTGAAAGATTTTTAAAGATTGCATAATATCAAAAAGGATCCCAGAAATATCAAAGTGAATCATGTAAGATCTTGGAAAATATATTGGTGGGGTCCCCTTATGGTGACCGTAAGTTTAAGAAGGGGGGGGGGGGTTAAATGTAAATTTTGTTTGGTAAATTAGATAAACACAGGTATTTAACTGGATACCGGGTATTTTATCTAGCGTTTAAATCCCGGTTTATGTGACAACCCGCACCAAACCGGGTATCCGTACGAATTAATTAATATTTAATTACTGCCTAATTACTGTGCTTGCTTACAACTGTGATTAAACTGCTTACTGATTTCTGATACATACACCCTCTTGCATCACATCTTATACTGTCACTCTAATATTTACAGACAAACCTTAGTGACAACCTTGATGCACAAAAGCACAGTGAGCACACTATACGGATAACCCAGTAAACATGCTGACATAACCAGCATCAGACAGTTACTGTCTCTGAGGCCAGTATGAGCCGGGAATAGATTACTACACTAGTAGGGAGTGTAGGGAGGTGAGGAATGTAAAACTGCGTCACTAGGTGGTATTTATAGTGACCGGATGTGCCTAAAACGTACTTTAAGTACAAAATTCTGCACTTTAAATAAAAATTCAGCATTTATCTAAACTAGTAAAGTGCAAAAAGTTGGAAAAATAATACTAGACACTTTACAAAGTGCCGGGAATTCTTTGTGTCACTAAAAATAATAATAACGACACTATAAATGCTTATTAAGCACTTTAACGGATTAATATCGAACCGAACAACCAGACTTTACCCGGAACCTAAAAATATTGTCATTGACATTATTTTTCTTTTTCTGAGCCAGTTAGGGTCCCCGAGTACCCTAACACCCGTTATAAATTACAACCCACTTAATACACTAATTAAACACCTAACTAAACCAATTTAGTTACTAACTTTATCATTGAAATGAAACCATATTACCCCCATGAACGATCGGTTTCCCCATATGGGGACACCCTCCACTAACTTGGATTATTTTATTTTTTTGATGTTTGATATTTTGTTGGCATATTATCCAATAGACTTTAGTAAATGATGGTTATAAGAAAGCTTAAGGGATAAACCTCACATTCACAAACCACACTTCAAATATTTTTTTTGCCTTCTCTTTCCAACTTTGATACCTACGGCCGAACACATCAAGCAACATTCCACCCACTTTTAATTTCCATCTTGCAATTTAATATACAACCAAGGGTGAAGGATCGCATACGAGGAGACCCGGTGCTTACGGATCATCAAGGACCTCACCTCAACGCTATTAACCACTCGTTTTTCGACTAGTTTCTTCCCTAGCCTCTAGCTAGTAGTAAGTGACTCTAAACGCCTTTTTGATCTATTCAAAAGTGGTTAATAAGAATTTTGACGGTTGAAATTTATGAACATGTAAGAACAAAATTTAAAGTCTACTAAAATAATATAAACAAAGTGGTTAATAGATGAATATTGGTGTAAAAATTATAAGACTTGTTTTGTTATGATTTTTTTTGGTTGTTGATTGCTACTATGGAAATGGATCGTCATCAAACCGCTAGATCACGTTCACAAAACATGAACTAGCCTTATGTTTAGTTGTAAAGTTTCTAGATGACGAACCCTTTCCAACCTAAACATGAACTTGTGTAAAAACAATTTTTCTTATAAAATGGAGTTCTAAACTTGTAGATCTAGAGATCTACAAGTGGTATTTTCGAAGGACCAAGTGTAAAATGAAATCATACTTTTAAAGCCGGATCCTTCCTAAACAAAGGTGATTTTTGTGAACACACAAGTGTGTAGACACTTGTGTAACAAAGAGTTTTAACAAAGAATTATTGTTGTAATTTTTGACAAAAAGTTGTAAAGACGTGTCTTCTTTAAAAACAAGGTTCTCAAAGAAACCAAGTTTATTTATAAAAGATCTATTAAAAATACGGGGAAAGTTACTACATATTTTACACAAACCACAAGTTCATGTGTTTTGCGATTTATATCTATTTTGAACTAGTATAATGTTGGAATATTGTTTGTTGATGTTGGGAACATTGTTGATTGAATTTATAAAAGAAAATGATACGCTTGTAAGCGTGGCCACCTCCAGTTACAGAGGAAACTCTGGCGAAATTTTTCCAAAAATCTAACACTTGTAAATATTTTTATCACAAGTGTTATGGATATATATTTTTTAACTTGTTTTCCCAAATAACTTTCGCCACGATTTTTATTACGAAACTTCCAAGTGTCGGAGGTGGGATTTTCACAAAATAAAACTTGCTAAAATATATATTTAGAATATATATTTTCATAACAACACTTGTGTAAATTTTTGTGATTATTTTGTGAACTACGTAAATATTATTTTTAGGGTAAAAATAATATTACTGAATATTAACGACTCCAAAATAATTCTAACGCCTTCACAATAAATATTTAAGTTACAACGGTATTATTATTACCACCCGATCTTTATCCGTAACTTACGTATTTTCTGAAAATACACATAAGGGTGTATTTTGACAAGGATATTATTTTGGAAAATTATTTGGAATAAAATATAATATTTTTGGGAAAAAATATTTATATTTTGGGAATAAAGTATTTTTGGACAAATGAAATAAAATATATTTTAAGTGAGACATAATAATATATTTCGAAGATTATACGAACGCACATGTATTAAAACCCCCATCCTTGGGAAGGAATATATTTATCAAATAATTACGAAGTGTAAACACGAAATAGTTGCCTAACTATTTCCCAAAGACACTAAACCTTAAACTACGGCACGGCCGTCCGTCTAATAGAAGTTAGTACGTGTAGGTCGTCGCACAACAGATTTTCGGGGAGATACTTTTTAGAGACGCACTTCGGTGAGTTCATGTCCCCCTTTTCTCTTAACTGTTTTCAGTTTTCTAAACTGCGGGGGTGAAATACATGTTACATTTACTACAAACGTTTTATACACGGTATGATTAGCTAAGGAACCTACTGCTAGATCACGTGACTGGATAGGCTATTATCGTAAGACCATTAATCCTTGTATAAGGACCGAGAGGCATGAGTGATAGATCTATCGGGTGTTGCGAGCCCCACACATGGGCCAGCGTGTGGTTGCATGTGGTGACTATGTCGTTCCGCCGGAAGGACCGGTACGAAATTCGCGTTACAGGTTTGAGTGCTTCCTAGGCCATGTCACTTATTAATGTATTAGCTACACATTAATCGATCTCTTTTTCCTTATTTGCTACATACCAGGATTTTTATACTTACAAAGGTTTTACATACTCACTTACACATGAACTCGCTCAACATTATTGTTGATTTTTCCAACTTACATGTATTTCAGGGAACTAAGGATCTGGCACGGTATGCTACGTTTTCACGCTGCGTTAGAGTTATGGGATCATCCAAGTTTAGGGGTTGTGGCTTTTACCTGGACGAGTCACAGTTCTTAAACTATGTCTATCTTAAGTTTGTGGTTGTGTCTTTCAAACAATGTTTTCATGTTATTAGGTTGTAATTTCAGTTGCATGTGTCAACGCCTTAAGACAATGTTGTGGTATTTTACTTTTCAAACTTAAATCAATGGATGATCTGCATGGTTTTATTTACATATAGCTATGTTGTGATTAAGCTATGGTATTAAGAAGTCACACCAAATTAACCCACGCTTCCGCAAAGCCAGGGTGTGACAGCTTGGTATCAGAGCTCTGATCATAGCGAACTAGGATTCCTTCTCGAGTCTAGACTATGATCACTAGGGCTCTCACGAAAACATTTTTACATTGCATACCACTTAAGTCCAGATCCAAAACGTTTTTACAAACAAAAGTTGAGCACATTTTATTTATTAGTTATGGCTCAGTCTGGGAGGCTGAGGCTCGGTCTGGGAGGCTGAGGCTCAGTCTGAGAGGCTGAGGAAGTAGGCTAGTGGGACTAGGAAGAACAGTCCGAGAGGCTGGGAAGGTAGTTTGAGAGACTAGGAGATTCAGTCTGGGAGGCTGGGAGGCTAGTGGGACTAGGAGAACTATTTAATTGTTTATTGGTGACTAATATGTTTATTTGACTATATGATTGATTGTTGTACGTATGTGTGTTTGTGTTACAAAAAGTCATGCCTTCATCAGATACTGGAGAGTCGGGCACTACAGATCCCACGACCATAGTATCAGGCGACATAGTTTCATCGGAGCACGAGGTGTACACTTCCGATACGACCAGCACAGATGAGGACGACTTTCAGCCCTTTGCACTGCCTGATGTCGTAGCAGAGCCTGCTGATGGCCATCTTGTTGGGGATTTGCCACTCGCGGTGATCCCTGCTCCTGTGCCCCTTGCCGCTTATCCCGTTGTTGATATGCCCCCCGACGTTGTCTCTGACGACGATGTCGATCTATTAGAGGAGGACCCACTTGAGGGCGAGGCCCTATTGTTGTTGGTGATAGCCTACTGCTTGCTGACGCTCCTGCAGAGGAGACTCATGCCCATTCACCTGTCCCAGACTCATTTGAGCCTGTGGCGTCCGCATCTTTGCATATACAGGGAGTGCAACACCACTCACACAACACCGACCCTGATATGGCGTCATCAGCTGCACCAGTTCCCGCACACAGCTTTGAGTTTGATCGTGATATTGAGGACGATTCTGTTTTTCCACCTGGTTTTGATCCAGACCATGACATTGAGTTCATAAACTTAGACCAGCCCTTGGAGGATCCTGTAGCTCCTGTCGACCCTATGTTTGTTGATCCAGCTGATTTTTGAGACGGAATTTGTTGATCCGGAGCCGACTGTGGCCCCTGAGCCAGGCATTGCTCCTGACCCCGCATTGGAGCATGACCCTGTTCATGCCAATGCACCTGCTGTTGCTCCTTGATTGATCATTTGCTTGGACGAGAGAAAATTGGGGTAACCGTGCAAGACAATTTATTATTACGGGGGCCCACGTAATAACGACTTGTAGTGCACAGAAATCCTGGTGGACTCTGCGGGTCAAGCTAATGAAAACCATTGTAGCAGGAAATAACTAAAACACGAATGACCAAGGCGATGTAGCCTCGAGTTCATTCTATTACAAGCAATAAGCCAATTTGGAAAACCTATGTGAAGGCTCAGAAATTATCTCCTCGCTCATACATTGAGTATATATACGTGTGAAATTGGGTGATTACATGATGGCTTATGGTGCTGTGTATCTCATAGACAAATGAAATGTTGTCTAGCCCGCTTCATACCACTTCGACAGAAGGGAATGCCACCCAGACGTGTCACAGACACCAGTACACTGCCAAGGACAGAGGCCGGGCTGCAAGAACGCATCTCACAGGCAAATGCACGACATGAAGCCTTCCGCTCTAAGCACAACGATGGCATTACTGGAAATAACCCTCCAACTGGCTGCACCTATAAGCAGTTCCTGAACTGCAAGCCTTTGAACTTTAACGAAACAGGAGGCGCCGTTGCATTTGTTCGTTGGTCCGAAAATATTGACTCCATTCTAAGAATGAGTAACGGTTCGCCCCAACCGAGTGTTACCTATACCTCGGGGTTATTTCTAGATGACACACTCTCATGATAGAACCTTCAGGTTCAGACCCTTGGCACAAATGCTGCTTATGCACTGAGCTGGGAGGAGCTCAAAGGAATGATGGAGAAGAAATACAATTCTAGGGCTGGAATCCAGAAGCTTGAGGTGGAGTTCTGGAATTGAAATTGGATGGACCAGAGATTCCTGAATACGTCCAGCAATCTCACGACTTGTCTAGGGTCGTCCCCTACTTAGTCAAACCAGAGTTCAAAAGGATTGAACGATTCATTCAGGGACTTGCACCCCAGATCAGGGGCATGGTTACTACCTCGAAGCCCTCAACCATTACAGAGGCTATCGATATGGGTGATTTATTTATAACATGAGATGTTATGTGTTTGGTTTATTTTAACATGGGATGTTATGTATTATTACTATCGATATATATGCACACTTTACCTACCATGACCTGAATTACGTGAACACATCATTTAGAAGATGCCACCGAAACGCGATCCGCGCATGCCTGCCAACGAGGCAGAACTTCAACAGATCATCGCTGCCGCCATAGCGCAGTACGCAGCCTCACAAGGAGGACCCATCGGAAGCAGTTCGAACAACAACGGCAACAACAATCCACCTCATGGGTGCACATACAAGCAGTTTCTTGACTGCAAGCCTGTAAACTTTGACGGCACCGGAGGTGCTGTTGCTTTTGTCCGATGGGCCGAGAAGACAGAATCACTTCTCCGAATGAGCAAGTGCGCTCCAGACCAGCAAGTGACTTACATTTCTGGGCTATTCCTGGACGGAGCCCTGTCCTGGTGGAATTTACAAGTTCAAACTCTTGGTGAAGCCTTTGCATACGCAATGACATGGAACGAGCTAAAAGAGCTTATGCGAAAGAAGTATTGCTCTCGCGCTGAAATTCAAAGGTTGGAAACTGAGTTTTGGCATTTGAAGATGGAAGGTCCGAAAATCGCAGAGTATGTTCAAAGGTTTCACGACCTGTCACATGTGGTACCTTATATGGTCACACCAGAATTTAAGCGGATTGAGCGCTTCATTTGGGGTTTAGCTCCTCAAATCATAAGTATGGTGACCTCTTCCAAGCCTGCAACTATCACTGAGGCAATTGATCTGAGCGTGGCTCTTACTGAGGAGGCTATCCGCCTAAACAAGTTTTCTGATGTTGAGCCAAAGAAGAAGGAGACTCACGTCGAGTCGTCCGGGGGTAACAAAAGAAAATTATCGAACTTCAAACAAGGCACAAGCGGTGATGGCAGGAAAGGAGAACCAATCGCACCAGTCCAAGCTACAACTAGTACTGGAAGGAAAGGAAAGGGATATATGGGTACACATCCCAAGTGCAACACCTGCCAGCGTCACCACTTAGGCCGGTGTGGTTTAAAAGTATGTGAAGCTTGTGGAAAGACTGGTCACTCGAAGGATTCTTGTTGGGCTATGACTGGCCGGGGAGGCCAAGGTGGATTTGGGAATAGAAACAATAACCGGGGTGGATATGGAAATCGCCCACAGGGAAACAATGGAGGAAATGGGAATCGAGGCAACAATGTGAATCAAGCTGGTAATGCGAACCGAAACAACAACAATCAAGCTGGAAACGGTGGAGGAAACGGGCAAAGACCAGGTTGTTTTAACTTTGGTGACATTGGGCACTATAAGAGGAACTGCCCAGAATTGAACCAAGCACGGGGAAGGGTTTTCAATATCGAAGCGAGGGAAGCGCGCCAAGATCCCAATGTTGTTACTGGTACGTTCCCTATAAACCAACGCTTTGCATCCGTTTTAATTGATACTGGTGCCGATTATAGCTTCGTATCGTCAGAGTTTAAGAATATGCTTGGATTAGCCGCTAGTAAACTAGATATCCCGTACTCAATTGAACTGGCTAATGGGAAGTTAGTAGAAGCTAATGAAGTGGTCAGAGGTTGTGTAATCAAATTGGGAGAGCGTGAGTTTGCTTTGGATCTACTACCAGTCAAGTTGGGAAGCTTCGACGTGGTGGTAGGAATGGATTGGTTATTGAGCAACAAGGCTGAGATTGTCTGCCACGAGAAGATCATTCGCATCCCAACCGAAGATGGTGAAATGATTGTGGTTCATGGTGAAAATTGTGATACGCCTTTAAGAATCATCAGCTGCCTGAAAGTGCGAAAGTGTTTACAGAAGGGATGTGCGGCCTTCCTGGCACACATCGTGGATAAGAAAGCTGTTGAGCCGAAAATCGAAGACATCCCTGTTGTAAGGGAGTATCCTGAAGTCTTCCCTGAGGACTTGCCAGGATTGCCACCCCAGAGGTAAGTGGAGTTCCGTATAGACTTAGTTACAGGCGCCGCGCCTGTAGCTAGGGCACCTTATGGACTTGTACCATCAGAGATGCAGGAATTGTCGACACAACTTCAAGAGTTGCTAAACAAAGGATTCATCCGACCAAGCTTCTCACCTTGGGGAGCTCCAGTTTTATTTGTCAAAAAGAAAGACGGTAGTTTTCGTATGTGTATTGACTACCGGGAGTTGAATAAGCTGACGATCAAGAATAGATACCCTCTGCCAAGAATCGATGATTTATTCGATCAACTCCAAGGTTCAAACTTTTATTCAAAGATCGATCTTCGATCTGGATACCATCAGCTAAGGATACAAGAGGAAAGTATCCCAAAAACAGCCTTCAGAACTCGTTATGGACACTACGAGTTCCTAGTTATGCCGTTTGGGCTAACAAACGCGCCTGCTGTTTTTATGGACCTAATGAACCGAGTCTGCAAGCCGTATCTCGATAAGTTCGTGATTGTATTCATCGATGATATTTTGATTTATTCAAAGACAAAGGCTGAACACGAACAGCACTTAAGAGCTATTTTGGAGTTGCTGAAAAAGGAACAGTTGTATGCCAAATTCTCGAAGTGCGAGTTTTGGCTACGTGAAGTCCAATTCCTTGGACATATAGTGAATGGGGATGGAATCCATGTTGATCCCACAAAGATCGAGGCGATAAAGAGCTGGGAGACTCCAAAGACGCAGACCCAGATTCGCCAGTTCTTAGGTTTGGCTGGCTATTATCGAAGATTTATTGAGGATTTTTCTAAAATCGCTCAACCCCTTACCACGCTCACACAGAAGGATAAGAAGTTTGATTGGGGAATCAAACAGGAGGAAGCATTCCATTTACTGAAAGACAAGCTTTGTAATGCACCGATTTTATCGCTACCCGAAGGAACAGATGATTTCGTGGTATACTGTGACGCCTCACGTCAAGGATTGGGTTGCGTGTTGATGCAACGCCAGAAGGTCATAGCTTACGCGTCACGTCAGTTGAAAGTACATGAAAAGAACTATACCACGCATGATTTGGAACTAGGCGCAGTGGTATTTGCGCTGAAAATTTGGAGACATTATTTGTATGGTACAAAGTGTACAATTTTCACAGACCACAAGAGCCTACAGCACATATTCAACCAGAAAGAGCTGAATATGAGACAAAGACGTTGGGTCGAATTGTTGAACGATTACGACTGTGAGATAAAGTACCATCCAGGGAAGGCGAATGTGGTCGCCGATGCCCTAAGTCGTAAAGAAAGGATCAAGCCCATAAGGGTTAGGGCTTTAGAAATGATTATCCAGACAGATCTCTCTCTACACATTCGTGCTGCACAGAGAGAAGCTTTGAAGGAAAGAAACCTTGAAGAAGAATATCTCCGTGGGATGGAGAAGCAATTAGCGCCAAACGAGGAAGGAATGTTATGTTTTATGAAAAGGATTTGGGTTCCACTGATTGGTGATTTGAGAAAAGTTATTTTTGATGAGGCACACAAATCATGGTACTTTATTCATCCCGGTGCGGATAAGATGTACCAGGATCTTAAGGATTATTATTGGTGGCCCAGGATTAAGGGCGACGTTGCTGTTTATGTTAGCAAATGTTTGACGTGTGCCAAGGTGAAAGCTGAATACCAGAAGCCTTCGGGACTTCTGCAACAATCTGAAATTCCCAAGTGGAAATGGGAACAGATTTCAATGGATTTTATAACGAAGTTGCCAAGGACGCCCAGGGGTCATGATACTATTTGGGTGATAGTTGACCGCCTAACAAAGTCCGCGCACTTCTTGCCAATCAAAGAGAAGGACAATACGAGTAAACTTGCGGAAATTTACATGCGAGAGATCGTTGCACGTCATGGAGTGCCTCTCTCGATCATCTCTGATAGAGATGGGAGATTTGTATCAAGGATTTGACAATCCTTCCAAGAAGCTTTTGGCTCGCAATTGAACCTAAGTACTGCATTTCATCCGCAAACTGATGGCCAAAGTGAAAGAACTATTCAGACATTAGAGGATATGCGGAGAGCATGTGTAATGGATCTCGGTGGTAGCTGGGATAAGCATTTACCATTGGACGAATTCTCATACAACAACAGCTACCACACCAGTATTGGAGCCGCGCCATTTGAAGCTCTTTACGGACGCAAGTGTCGATCACCCCTATGCTGGGCTGACGCAGGTGATAGGCAGCTTGTTGGTCCCGAAATCGTCCAAGAGACGACATACAAGATTGTGCAAATTCGAAAACGCATCGAAGCGGCTCGCGAAAGACAAAAAGCCTATGCAGATCCAAACTGGAAACATTTGGAATTCCAAGTTGGAGATATGGTTTTATTGAAAGTTTCATCCTGGAAGGGTGTGGCACGCTTCGGAAAGCGTGGGAAGTTGAATCCGCGTTACATTGGCCCTTTCAGAATCCTGCAAAGGATTGGGCTTGTAGCCTACAAGTTGGACCTACCTGCTGAACTCCATGGTGTTCACGATACATTCCATGTATCCAATTTGAGAAAAAGTCCAACACAAGATACAGTGATCATTCCTGCTGACGAAGTTCATATCGACGACACGCTCCACTTCACTGAAGAACCTGTTGAGGTCACGGATTGGAAAGTTAATAAAACTCGCAGGAGAAGTGTCAAACTCGTCAAAGTTCGTTGGAATGATAAGCATGGACCTGAATTCACGTGGGAACGTGAGGATAGGATGAAAGAGAAGTACCCCCATTTATTTCCAAGGACCCCTGCAAATAGAAGCAGAACTTAAATTTCGGGACGAAATTTCTTTAACGGGGGGAGAATGTGACAACCCTCACCAAACCGGGTATCCGTACGAATTAATTAATATTTAATTACTGCCTAATTACTGTGCTTGCTTACAACTGTGATTAAACTACTTACTGATTTCTGATACATACACCCTCTTGCATCACATCTTATACTGTCACTCTAATATTTACACACAAACCTTAGTGACAACCTTGATGCACAAAAGCACAGTGAGCACACTATACGGATAACCCAGTAAACATGCTGACATAACCAGCATCAGACAGTTACTGTCTCTGAGGCCAGTATGAGCCGGGAATAGATTCCTACACTAGTAGGGAGTGTAGGGAGGTGAGGAATGTAAAACTGCGTCACTAGGTGGTATTTATAGTGACCGGATGTGCCTAAAACTTACTTTAAGTACAAAATTCTGCACTTTAAATAAAAATTCAGCATTTATCTAAACTAGTAAAGTGCAAAAAGTTGGAAAAATAATACTAGACACTTTACAAAGTGCCGGGAATTCTTTGTGTCACTAAAAATAATAATAACGACACTATAAATGCTTATTAAGCACTTTAACGGATTAATATCGAACCGAACAACCAGACTTTACCCGGAACCTAAAAATATTGTCATTGGCATTATTTTTCTTTTTCTGAGCCAGTTAGGGTCCCCGAGTACCCTAACACCCGTTATAAATTACAACCCACTTAATACACTAAATAAACACCTAACTAAACCAATTTAGTTACTAACTTTATCATTGAAATGAAACCATATTACCCCCCATTAACGATCGGTTTCCCCATATGGGGACACCCTCCACTAACTTGGATTATTTTATTTTTTTGATGTTTGATATTTTGTTGGCATATTATCCAATAGACTTTAGTAAATGATGGTTATAAGAAAGCTTAAGGGATAAACCTCACATTCACAAACCACACTTCAAATTTTTTTTTTTGCCTTCTCTTTCCAACTTTGATACCTACGGCCGAACACATCAAGCAACATTCCACCCACTTTTAATTTCCATCTTGCAATTTATTATACAACCAAGGGTGAAGGATCGCATACGAGGAGACCCGGTGCTTACGGATCATCAAGGACCTCACCTCAACGCTATTAACCACTCGTTTTTCGACTAGTTTCTTCCCTAACCTCGAGCTAGTAGTAAGTGACTCTAAACGCCTTTTTGATCTATTCGAAAATGGTTAATAAGAATTTTGACGGTTGAAATTTATGAACATGTAAGAACAAAATTTAAAGTCTACTAAAATAATATAAACAAAGTGGTTAATAGATGAATATTGGTGTAAAAATTATAAGACTTGTTTTGTTATGATTATTTTTGGTTGTTGATTGCTAGTATGGAAATGGATCGTCATCAACCCGCTAGATCACGTTCACAAAACATGAACTAGCCTTATGTTTAGTTGTAAAGTTTCTAGATGACGAACCCTTTCCAACCTAAACATGAACTTGTGTAAAAATAATTTTTCTTATAAAATGGAGTTCTAAACTTGTAGATCTAGAGATCTACAAGTGGTATTTTCGAAGGACCAAGTGTAAAATGAAATCATACTTTTAAAGCCGGATCCTTCCTAAACAAAGGTGATTTTTGTGAACACACAAGTGTGTAGACACTTGTGTAACAAAGAGTTTTAACAAAGAATTATTGTTGTAATTTTTGACAAAAAGTTGTAAAGACGTGTCTTCTTTAAAAACAAGGTTCTCAAAGAAACCAAGTTTATTTATAAAAGATCTATTAAAAATATGGGGAAAGTTACTACATATTTTACACAAACCACAAGTTCATGTGTTTTGCGATTTATATATATTTTGAACTAGTATAATGTTGGAATATTGTTTGTTGATGTTGGGAACATTGTTGATTGAATTTATAAAAGAAAATGATACGCTTGTAAGCGTGGCCACCTCCAGTTACAGAGGAAACTCTGGCGAAATTTTTCCAAAAATCTAACACTTGTAAATATTTTTATCACAAGTGTTATGGATATATTTTAACTTGTTTTCCCAAATAACTTTCGCCATGATTTTTATTACGAAACTTCCAAGTGTCGGAGGTGGGATTTTCACAAAATAAAACTTGCTAAAATATATATTTAGAATATATATTTTCATAACAACACTTGTGTAAATTTTTGTGATTATTTTGTGAACTACGTAAATATTATTTTTAGGGTAAAAATAATATTACTGAATATTAACGACTCCAAAATAATTCTAACGCCTTCACAATAAATATTTAAGTTACAACGGTATTATTATTACCACCCGATCTTTATCCGTAACTTACGTATTTTCTGAAAATACACATAAGGGTGTATTTTGACAAGGATATTATTTTGGAAAATTATTTGGAATAAAATATAATATTTTTGGGAAAAAATATTTATATTTTGGGAATAAAGTATTTTTGGACAAATGAAATAAAATATATTTTAAGTGAGACTTAATAATATATTTCGAAGATTATACGAACGCACATGTATTAAAACTCCCATCCTTAGGAAGGAATATATTTATCAAATAATTACGAAGTGTAAACACGAAATTGTTGCCTAACTATTTCCCAAAGACACTAAACCTTAAACTAAGGCACGGCCGTACGTCTAATAGAAGTTAGTACGTGTAGGTCATCGCACAGCAGATTTTCGGGGATATACTTTTTAGAGACGCACTTCGGTGAGTTCATGTCCCCCTTTTCTCTTAACTGTTTTCAGTTTTCTAAACTGCGGGGGTGAAATACATGTTACATTTACTACAAACGTTTTATACACGGTATGATTAGCTAAGGAACCTACTGCTAGATCACGTGACTGGATAGGCTATTATCGTAAGACCATTAATCCTTATATAAGGACCGAGAGGCATGAGTGATAGATCTATCGGGTGTTGCGAGCCCCACACATGGGCCAGCGTGTGGCTGCATGTGGTGACTATGTCGTTCCGCCGGAAGGACCGGTACGAAATTCGCGTTACAGGTTTGAGTGCTTCCTAGGCCATTTCACTTATTAATGTATTAGCTACACATTAATCGATCTCTTTTTCCTTATTTGCTACATATCAGGATTTTTATACTTACAAAGGTTTTACATACTCACTTACACATGAACTCGCTCAACATTATTGTTGATTTTTCCAACTTACATGTATTTCAGGGAACTAAGGATCTGGCACGGTATGCTACGTTTTCACGCTGCGTTAGAGTTATGGGATCATCCAAGTTTAGGGGTTGTGGCTTTTACCTGGACGAGTCACAGTTCTTAAACTATGTCTATCTTAAGTTTGTGGTTGTGTCTTTCAAACAATGTTTTAATGTTATTAGGTTGTAATTTCAGTTGCATGTGTCAACGCCTTAAGACAATGTTGTGGTATTTTACTTTTCAAACTTAAATCAATGGATGATCTGCATGGTTTTATTTACATATAGCTTTGTTGTGATTAAGCTATGGTATTAAGAAGTCACACCAAATTAACCCACGCTTCCGCAAAGCCAGGGTGTGACAGTTTATGGCGTTCTAAATTATTTTTATTATTCTATAAAAATAAACTCGCCAAAATATTACTGAAATAAATTTCAGTTGCCGAGACTGGCTGCGTTGTCCGTGTTTTGCAGTATAAGCACTGTGTTGCGTAGTAACACGCGGTACGCGCTTTAAACTTGAAAAATAACGTTTTTAAGCGTTTTAATTTATTTGTCAACACGAACATGATTAAAATAAAATTTTAATCATAACAGAATATTTTTAGGATTTAAATATTATCCGGGCGGTCACCAACGTTCGTTTCGCAGTTTTGTCGCAATTAGTTCTAAAGTTCGAATAAACATGTTTTTGCCATACCGAATCCTTCGAAACTTATTTCTAAGTTATGTAAAGGGTATTTAGGGTATGTTTGGCTTATGTCACAGTTCCGGAGTGTACGTCGCATTAAACTGATTATGTTTACGTAACGGTTTATGATTTAACTTCCAGAACAGGTTTGAGAGTTCAGAATTGAACAATGATTGAAAACGTACTAATGTCACAAATAATTAAACAAATATTGAAATTAAAACGTCATATTTCATTAAACACAAAGTTGTTCGGAACAGTACAAGGGTTAAAATACACAGATGTCACACATATAATAACACCAAAACACATTGTTTTATTGATAATTAACATTGTTTTACATTGTACATCGATTATAGAGCACAGTTGTCACAACTATGCCTAAATAACGTGGTAATCAGTAGGTATAGTGTTACACCCCGACCACGTAAAACAACAAAGCGTGGCGGAAACGTCGGTGAGTGTTGTAACAGAATTATCGTTTCATAACCATGGATACAAAAAGTGTTTCGTTTTATTGATAATATTAAGCATTAACATTGTTTTAACACATAACAAACAAGTTTTATATCAACTATCATCATTTTATGTCACTAAGGCCTCTTCCAGATCCTATGTGACGCATGCATCCTAGAACGTCAATCAAGAAACAACACCTGAAACATATGTAAAAACAAAGTCAGCAAAGAAATGCTGGCGAGTACATAGGTTTTATAAGAGTATCGGAATCGTGGCTTCGTTTACATGTTGCATTACTTTGTTAGACTTCAAGAGTTAAAATACAAACCTCGTTTTGAAAAGCGTATTGCAACATAATTAACCAACTCAAACCAAATGGGTTATCGTTTATAAAATCTCGTAGCCATGATTCTTAACCCAAAAACACTTTTGTTTTAGAAAAACCATTTTGTAAAACATCTCGTAAAAACTCGTTAATAAAACTCGTATATTATTTCGAAAACATCGTTGAGTGACATCGTTTCAATATCGTTTACCCAAGTGAACTAAATAACGCCATGGTATGTAATATGTTGAAAACACTTATATATAAGAAGTACCAGCGGCGCATCTACCATGTTTTCACCACATTACACCCGTCCCGTTATCTAAACACTAGCCAAAAACCAATTGTTTACCCAAATCGTTTAACATCGTTTCCAAATCGTTTACTCGTTTAAATCGTTTAAATCATCCTCGTTTTAATTGTGAAAACTTATACATAGTCGTCTCGCTAATAACACTCAAACCTTCGTGACTTGACTACCTCGTTCCTCGCTTCTCGTATTAACAAACCCCCAAAGGATAAGTTAATAATTACAGATTCAGTCGTTACCCACAACACCCACACATAACCATGGGTATAGTGAAATAACGGGATTTGTCGGATCCTATGGTACCATAACCTAATACTGGTCGGCTTGATCAATGCTAATGAATGTCGTTCGTTATGTAACTACAACCAACAAGTTCGTTCACATTATCGAAATCGTTAATAGTTTAGTATAAATCGTTCTATTCATTTTTGAAATCATCGTTTAAACCTTGAAAACATTTTGTACATATGAATCACCCCAAAACAATTGAAAGTTGTAAAATAGGGGAACTATGTACTCACATAGTTACCACAAAACATGTAAAAAGAGGGGATCTATGTACTCACATGTAGTGCAATGAATCCTCAATCAATAGAACTTCAACAAACTCAAGTAAACCAGAGAAATCAAGTAGCACCTAGTAATCGAACCACTAGTCAAACAATAGACACCTAAATTGGAAGATCGGATAGAATGAGGTCTTGTAAACCAAATGAGTGTTGGAACTCATGTGATATGGTTTAACAAAGCCTACATCCTAAATTGAAACCTATCCTAAGTGCTTTCGACCCATTACGATCCATTAAGGTAGCTTACGCTACTTTAACGTGTCGTGCGCGCAAATGCGCTTTCGAGACGTCTAACTAGTCCTATGACAAGTATTATATGCCAAAACATGTTTAAATATGTTACATAATCCGTTATGTGACAAAAGTTTAGGTTTCATATGCTTATTTACCAATTATGCATGAAAAGGGTATTTTGGTCATTTACCAAAGGCATATAAACTACCTATCATACAACTAATTAAACCTAAGTGACCATAAGGTATAACCTTCCGAAACATAAGTGACCATAAGGTATAACCTCATAAGGTTATTTCCTATGCTACTATGGTCACTAAACATGTTTGGTCGGATCCTAATGATCGACCAAACGGGTCGTGTTCGAAAGTCTAAGCGGGTGTTTAGTCCGCTTGACTTACGACTCTACATAAGCACTAATCTAAAAAGTGACGAGCTAAACATGCTAAAACATGTTTAGTTAAGTTAGAAAATAGGTTTGGTATCAAAACAAACGGTTTTGATACCTAAAAGTAGTTTGGTTACAAAATACGCGTAAATGCGCATTTTGGCCGAAACTTCGACTCGTCACTGAGCCTAGATAACGTGGTAATTGTGACACCTGTGTCACTTCAACCATACAAAAAATTCCAAACCAATGAAATATTGTATTTCATACTTTGGACTTGTATAAATATGTGTATCTTTTGCACATATCAGCTCTTGTTCGATTTCAAGCTCTAAATCGCTTTCTGGAAGGTTATACGCGCACTGATGCGTAAATATAACCAGTTTAATGAAACGAACACTCCGGAATAGTGAAATAGGCTTAACATACCTTAAATAACCTTTACATAACTTAGAAATAAGTTTCGAAGGCTTTGGTATGGCAAAAATAAGTTAATTCGCTTACAGGGACTAAACTTGACAAACTGCGAAAGTATGCCAATTTGAACTGTAACAGACATTCTGAAACATGACCATAAGTTAAACATACCATAAATATCCTTTAAATAGCTTAGAAATAGGCTTTGAGGGGTTCGGTGTGCTAAAATAAACTTTTGGCTCATTCAGGGACTAAAAGTGTCAAAAAGTGCACAAGTTTGCACTTTCGCGCATAACTCACGTTCTGAATACATCCGAACATCCAAAAATTTATGTAAGCACTAAAATATTGTATCTTAGTGTTCGGCATAAGAAAAATCCATTCGTCACGCCATTTGGATCGTTTTTCGCGCTTATGCGCATTCCGTCGTAATTAACCGAACAACGCGATCGTACGGCTAAACGAATCGACATCCGAGATATTTTTGAGCATATTTTAAGTTCCCTATACTTTAACTTCATTTTAGAGCTTTGAAATGGGGTTAACGGGCCTTTAACGTGTCGGAAATGGCTTAAACAAGATGCAGGGACCAAAATTGTAAATCTGCCAAACTTGGCCCTTGCGCACCGTAAGGGTTATTTGTTACGGTGCGCAAGCAGTGTCCATATGCAGCAAATCATTTTTGACTGCTGTTATCTACCCCTAAACATTCTCCAAAGGTCAAGTGCCACTTGTTAAACTCCTATGGTGGCCAAAATCAGTTACCATAACATCTTGACAAGTGTACGGGCTAGATCATTCCCTCTTTTCCAAGAAACGATCCTAACGGTGGACCGAAATCTATAAATACCCAACCCACTTCACTTCATTTCTCACAAGAATCTGATCATTTGTGCTCTAAGTTGAAACCTTTGTTTCATACCTGAGCTATTTTGATCTAGATTAGCATTCGGGGACCCTTCGTAAGTGTTCCTTCGTTCTTTTATCGCTTTTCGAGTCCGAAAGTCAAACTTTGTTTGACTTTCTGCATTGACCAGTTTATGGTCGATGCGAAGTTCGTTTGAACTTCATAACGTGAGCGTGATCACGATGGTTATTGTCCCTAGTGACTATACCTACTGATTACCACGTTATCTAGGCTCAGTGACGAGCCGTAGTTTCGGTCAGAATACGTATTCTTACGTATTTTGTAACCAAACTACTTATGGGTATCAAAACCGTTTGTTTTGATACCAAACCTGTTTTCTAAACTTAGTTAAGCATGTTTTAGCATGCTTAGCTCGTCACTTTTAGTTTTGTGCTTGTCTAGGGTCGTAAAGGCAAGCGATCTAATCAATCGCTTATACTTTCGAACCCGACCCGTTTGGTCGATCATTAGGATTCGACCAAGCACATTAGGTGACCATAGTATATAGGGAATAACCTTCCGAGGTTATACCTTATGGTCACATCGTTTAAGTAGTTGTATGATAGGTAGTTTATGTGCCTTAGGTAAATTACCAAAATACCCTTTTCATGTATAATTGGTAATTAAGCTTATGTAACCTAAACTTTTGTACATAACTGATTATACAACATGATTAAACACGTTTAGTCATATAATACTTATCATAGGACTAGTTAGACGTCTCGAACGCGCTTTGCGTGCACGACGCGTTAAAGTAGCATAAGCTACCTAAACGGGTCGTAATGGGTCGTAAGCACTTAGGTTAGGTTTCATTTAGTAGGTAGGCTTTGTTAAACCATATTACTTGAGTTCCCATACTCACTTGGTCTACAAGCCCTCATCCTATCCGATCTCCCGATTTAAGTCCGGTTTATTTATATAGTTTTAGATTGCTGACTGATTCGGTGCTCCCTCTAGCTTTGTTTGGTTGTTGTTCAAGACCTCTAAGCATTCTCAGGCGAGTACATTATTCCCCTCTTTTACTGTTTTCAACTGTTTTGGGGTGACTCATATGTGCTAAATATCTTTACAATGGTTTCAAAAACAATTACAATGGTTTCAAAAACAATTACAATGGTTTCAAGAACGATTTCAATAAAGTGAACAAATTTGTTGGTTGTAGTTACATAACCAATGACATTCATTAGCAATGATCAAGCCGACCAGTATTAGGTTATGGTACCATAGGATCTGACAAATCCCGTTATTCTCTATACCCATGGTTATGTGTGGGTATTTTGGGTAACGACTGAATCTGTAATTATTAATTTACCCTTTGGTAAGGGTTTGTTAAGAACGAGAACGAGTTGGGACGATGAACGAGTCAAGAAGGTTTGAATGTTATTAGAAAATCGACCATAAAGTAGTTTCACAATTAAAACAAGAACGATTTGAATGATTTCACAAAATGTTTTAACGATTGGGTAAACATTTGGACATGGTTTACATTTGACACAAACACTTTTGACATTGGTTATACATAACATGATTTACATCTTAACATAAACATTTTGGTATATTATTCAATACATTTGACAATTGGTTTAAACATAGACATCTTACATTGGTGGTTTGGTTTGATTAAGTGATCAAGTAACGATGCGTGTGTATTATGATACAAGCATGGTGGATACGCCGCTGGTACTTCCTATATATAAGTGTTTGTATGGTATTACATATCGTAGCGTTATTTGAATCATTTCAGTTTGAAATATATAACAATTTATACAAATAACATACTTTTCACAAGACATTGATTTACAAACAATTTATCTTATACAAACTCATTTTACATGGTTATTCATTTAATCATGCATTATTCTCTTATTTATACATATCATCTGAACTTATTATTTTTCAAATAATTTACAAAAACAAAGCAAATTACAAGGTTCATGACTAAACATTTTCTTAAACAGAAGTCATGAATCTTATTTTCACAAAACCTATGTACTCGCCAGCATTTCTTTGCTGACCTCGTTTTCACATGTGTTTCAGGTATTGTTGAAAGATATCGACTGATAGGATGCATGCTCACATAGGACTGGACAAGGCCTTAGTGACTCAATAACAATGATAGACTATGTTTAAATTGTGTATTTAGATTTCCAGACGATGTAATTATTCAATGTTTAATAAAACGAAACACTTTTTGGTATCCATGGTTATGAAACATTAATTCTGTTACAACACTCCCCGACGTTTCCGCCACGTTTTGTATGTTACACGTGGTCGGGGTGTGACAGTAATCAGTAGGTATAGTCACTAGGGGCTATAACCATCGTGATTACACTCACGTTATGAAGTTCAAATGAACTTCACATTGACCATAAACTGGTTAATGCAGAAAGTCAAACGCAGTTTGACTTTAACGCTAAAACGAATGAAAAGAACGAAAGAACACTTATAGAAGGTCCCCGCAAGATTTGATTCCGATTTTCTCTCAGGTAGGAAGCATATACTTCCATTTAGAGAGCATAAATCAGATTTCAAATTGTGGGTTTTTAAGTGAAATGGATGGGGTATATATAGCATTTCTAGAACCGTTAAGATCGTTCCTCGAAAACTGAGCTTTGATCTGGGCCTTACATGTGTGCCCATGGTTTTCTAAATCCATGGGAGCCCCTAATATGGACTATGTTCATTGAATACCAGCCCATAGTTTTGCAAAACCATGGGTTAAAACCATCAACAATTCAAAATGGACTAGGTTCATTGAATCTGCCAGAAATTTCAAAAATGATCCCTTCACTTGTAAAACTTGATTTTTTTGGCACTTTTAAGCCCCGTTAACCCCATTTCAAGGCTCTAAAATAAAGTTAAAGTATAGGGAACTTAAAATGCTCAAAAACATCTCGGATGTCGGTTCGTTTGGTCGTACGGTTGCGTTATTCTCTTAATTACGACGGAAGTCGTAACGAACGCAAAAACGATCCAAATTAAGCGACGAATGGAATTTTATCATGCCAAACACTAAAATAAAATATTTTAATGCTTACATAAATATTTGGATGTCCGGATGTATTCAGAACGTAAGTTATGCGCGAAAATGCAAACTTATGCACTTTTTGACGCTTTTAGTCCCTGAATGAGCATAAAGTTTATTTTAGCATACCGAACCTCTCAAAGCCTATTTCTAAGCTATGTAAAGGTTATTTAGGGTATGTTTAACTTATGATCAAGTTCCGGAATGTTCGTTACTATACAAATCAGCATAGTTTCGCAGTTTGACACAAATAGTTCCTGCGATCGAACAAAGTTGATTTCGACACACCAAACCATTCAAAACTTATTTCTAAGTTATGTGGAGGTTATTTAAGGTATGTTAAGCCTATGTCACTATTCCAGAGTCTTTGTCGCGTTATACTGACTGCGTTTACTCACTAGTTTGCGTATAACCTTCCAGAACGCGATTTAAAGCTTACAAACGGAATCAAATCGAATTGAAAAATCACCAAACACAAATACACATATAGAAACAAAAAAACACATATAATAACACCAAAGCACATTGTTTTATTAATAATCATCATTGTTTTACTTCGTACATCGATTACAGAACACAGTTGTCACAGTCTCCCCTACTTCAGGAAATTTCGTCCCGAAATTTTAACTAGAGGAAGCTTGTGAAAACAAATGCGGATATTTCATTTTCATCTGGTCCTCATGTTCCCAAGTAAACTCTGGGCCACGTTTGGATTCCCAGTGAACTCTGACCAATCAAATCCGTTTGTTCTGGAGGTAGCTCTAGACGATAGGCAACCTTTCCAATTCTTTCCACAATCTTAAATGGTCCCACATATCGAGGTGCAAGTTTTCCTTTCTTTCAAAATCTCACCACTCCCTTCCAAGGTGACACCTTGAGTAGGACACGGTCTCCGATTTGAAATTCTAAGGGCTTGCGTCGCAGATCCGCATATCTCTTTTGACGGTTTTGCGTTGTCACAAGATTATCGCGGATTCTCTTGATTTTGTCTGTTGTTTCCAGAACGAGCTCAGGTCCAGTAAGCTGAGCTTCACCGGTCTCGTTCCAACAGACAGGTGAACGACATTTTCGACCGTAGAGAGCTTCGAATGGTACCATTTTAATGCTAGCATGATAGCTATTGTTGTAAGAGAACTCGACCAGTGGCAGATGAGAATCCCAATTACCACCAAAGTCTATCACGCATGCTCTAAGCATATCCTCCAAAGTTTGAATCGTTCTCTCAGATTGGCCATCTGTTTGGGGATGATAAGCAGTGCTTAGATTCAGTTGGGTTCCCAAAGCAGATTGCATGGCCTTCCAAAAATGAGATGAAAATCGAGCATCACGATCGGAAATGATGTCTAAAGGAACACCATGTCGTGATACAATCTCATCTACATAGATCTTGGCAAGCTTCTCAGCAGAGAAATCCTCATGGATTGGTAAGAAGTGAGCAGATTTTGTCAAACGATCAACTACAACCCAAATAGCATCATGACCTTTAGACGTATGTGGTAACTTAGTAATGAGATCCATGGCAATGTTTTCCCATTTCCAAACCGGTATCTCAGGTTGTGCAAGCAAACTAGAAGGTCGTTGATGTTCTCCCTTGACTTTGAGACAAGTTAGGCATTTTGACACATACAAGGTAACATCTTTCTTCATACCAGGCCACCAGATCTTAGTACGAAGATCCTTGTACATTTTATCAGCACCAGGATGGATAGAATATCGAGACTTATGAGATCCGTCCATTACCAAGGTGCGAAGATCGTCTTGTTTCGGAATCCACAATCGATCCTTAAAATAGAGCAAACCATCGTCTTTCGCTTCGAGCATAAGCTCAAGTTGACGTGGTAATTCCGTACCCATCAAATTTTGTGAAACACAAAATTGCTGAGCTTGAAGGACACGAGATTGAAGATCAGATAGAGTTCGAACAGAATGAAGCTTGACTCGTTCTTTTCGACTAAGCGCATCAGCTACGACATTTGCCTTACCAGGATGGTAGCGAATCTCGCAGTCATAATCGTTTAAGAGTTCAACCCAACGTCGTTGCCTCATGTTTAGCTCTTTCTGATTAAGAATATGCTGGAGACTTTTGTGGTCTGTGAAAACCACACACTTCGTTCCATAGAGGTAGTGTCTCCAGATTTTAAGCGCGAAAACCACAGCTCCTAACTCAAGATCATGAGTTGTGTAGTTCTTCTCGTGAACTTTCAATTGTCTAGATGCATATGCTATAACTTTACCTCGTTGCATAAGGACGCAACCAAGGCCTAAGTTGGACGCATCGCAATAGACAACGAAATCATCGCTTCCCTCGGGCAGAGATAGAACATGAGCATTACATAACTTCTGTTTCAGTGTTTGGAACGCTTCTTCTTGCTTGGGTCCCCACTCGAAAGACTTATTCTTCTGAGTCAAAGCAGTGAGTGGAACCGCAATCTTCGAGAAATTTGAAATAAATCGACGATAATAACTAGCAAGACCAAGAAAAGATCGAATCTCTGTAGGCGTCGTCAGTGTATTCCAGTCCTTAATAGCAGCAATCTTGGATGGATCCACATGAATACCCTGCTCATTGACTATATGACCCAAGAATTGAACTTCTTTAAGCCAGAATTCACACTTGGAGAATTTAGCAAAAAGTTGTTCCTTCTTCAGGAGTTCCAATGTTAAGCGAAGGTGTTGCTCGTGCTCGGCTCGAGATTTTGAATAAATGAGAATATCGTCGATGAACACAATAATGAACTAGTC
>JARYGA010008324.1:0-40071 GCA_030545235.1 Helianthus tuberosus
AAGCTCTGCAGTTATGAACTTGAATTGGAAATAGATGTTACTTGGATAAAAGAGAGTTACATGGTTTCAAAGTTCCGGCTTCGGCTTCGGTTACAGCAGGTTTAAGTTTGAGTCTTTTTCTTCTTGATTACAGGTTATATGTGTGTATTTTAATATAATTTGTTTGGTTTTATCGATTTGTCAGATGTTTCGACAGCTGAAGTGGCTGTGAAGTCGCCGATAGTGAAGGGTGACACCTGGTCTATTCATAAGTTTGGTGGCACGTGTGTGGGAACTACGCAGAACAGAAACAGATCAGAAGTTCTTGACTTCGTTAGCTGGAGGCTACATCCAAGAAGCTATACGAAAGCTGTTAGAGAAGAATAACATGGATAATTTTTACAGGTGTATACAAGTCATTTTTTAATGGAGATATAGACAACTGAAACTACATACACTAATGTATTACTTTATAATCAAGTCTCATTTCACTCTTTTAACCAACTATGGTATTGAATATTAGTTAAAATATTATCACTTCATAGATACTATTCAATTTCATCTTTTTACATCATTGTGCAGCAAGCTCGCTTTGCATGTCTTATGTCTAGCAAGTATCTCGGACATAGCTGCCTACTACATATGGTATTACATGTGTTCCAAATGCCCAAAAATGGTTTACCCCGAGAACAGTCATTTTTGTGTGTGCAGACCATGATATCATACCTTATCCCAAGTACATGTAAGTAACACCAGACCCAACCACATTTAACAAAACCCCTTTACTTCTAATACTTCATTAAATTAACAGGTATTGTGTTAACGCCACGATAAATGACCACACTTCAGACAATGAAGCGTATTCTTCAGTGAGGCGATGACTGATATTTCAAGCATAAACTGTACGCTGATGATGCACTTCTTATTGAGCATTGGTCTATAAGAGGTTTGTCCGATCTTCTTAGGTTGTTCCGTTGTTTCCATCTTATGTCTTTGCTAAAGATAAACTTTCATATATCAAGTCTTTTTGGCACTTGTGTGGGTAGGGAGGATCTTGATTAGATGGTTGCATACATAGGTTGTAAAGCAGGCTCTTTTCTGTTTCTATATAAGGGTTGCATATAAATCTCAAGTTACTCACCAAATAGTATTATATTGTGAGACTTTAACTACAAGAAGTTATCACAATTTATGATACAACAGGGGTAGCGAGTTTGGATTTGCATTTAGAAACTGATAGCGTTCTGTTTCTGGGTCAGTTAATCAGTTTCATACCAGCTGCATTGAGATTAATTTTTAAATTGCGTCACATAATTACCAGTTTAGGGCCACATTTAAGCCAAGTTGAACAGTTTACACTCTTTAATCATAAGTTTTTTTTACAAGTATCTTTTCCTGATATTGAGTATGCAGTTATAACATTACAAAGGTGTATGTGATGTTAATTTTCCTTGCAGATATATTGGATAACCTTCAAGCACATGTGGAGTCTATCCATATGGCTAATTGTGAGATTTTTTTCATGTTAATATTATTATTAGTGTCTGTTCTGTCTTTAAATCGTGTTTTCTATTTTTGGACCAGATTTAATAAACACGTATTAACATGTCTTGGGCTTGGACCAGATTTAATAAACAAGGCTTGGGCTTGGACCAGATTTATAAACAAATAATATTTGTGTTAGTAAACATGTTTTGTGGGTTCGATATGCTTCTCTTGTGTCTAAACTTAATCAGTCAACAAGTTTAATGTATTCTTAAGTATAATGCGAACATGAATTCATTAAATAATTTCACATCATATTTTACATATAAACGTAGGCTTACATTCAATGTTTACGATCTACACGCATCCATCGGACGGGTGTCCACGTAGTAAAATATAAAAGGAAAGACATGGATGGATCAACATTGACCTATAATGTATGTAAAAAGTTAGTGTTACGTGTCAATTAAGTAGGGAAAATAATAAAGGATTAGGTAGCATATGTCGTCAAGACTTGAAATTAAAAATAACTTATCATTATCATTCATCCACAACACTATGCATTTTGTGTTATGGAATGTAAAACAAAAATAATGTCACGTACAGGTAGCGAGACAGATGGGTTAGAACACGTAACCAGCCAAAATGATAAAGGTTATAATTCCCATTCTAAAAATAATAATTAATAATTATTTACATTCTTAGACCGGAACGTAAAATAAAAAATTTGTAGAAGATAAAAAAGTATAGAAAATCAAACTTTTAAAGTAAAAAAATTATTGGGATGAAATTATTGAAAATGAAAAAGTATTATTGCATATATAAAGAAGCAACTTTTTAGTGAATCATGAGTTGTACGTTGTGTTTTGGGCATTTTTCAAAAAAAAAAAAAATCTTGATTTTTTTATTTTAACCCAAAGGTTTTTACCTTTTGCAATTTTAACCCTACATAATTTGTTTTTTTAACTTTAACCCAAAACTTTTCATTATTTGCAATTTAACTTCACAACTTTTGTCACTTATATTTTTCATCTTTCGCAAATTTTCGTTTTACGTATAGTTCTAAATTTTTCTAGTTAATACGACGCAACGTGTATGTGTGGTTCAACATTTTTACCTCTATTTTCCCATGTTTGACAGGTTCGTCGCAACACGCATACCTTACGTCGAGTCGGTGTTGGTGGTCGATGAGGGTTGTGTGACATTAGTACTATTTGACACAATTTTACACCCCGCCGCAACGCGGGGTGTGCTTTGGGGTTTTTCAAAGAAAAATGGTTATGCATATGGTTGTCGTAACGTTGGCTTTGGGGGTTTTCCAAAAAAAAATTGATTTTTTTACTTTTCCTCAAAAAGTATTTCATAAATTATGTTTAACCCAAAACTATTTGTTTCTTTTAACTTTAACCACAAACTTTTTATCTTTTCCAATATATCTTCACAACTTTTTTTACTTTCAACTTTGTTCCTTTATAGTTTTCATTTTTCGCAATTTTTTTGCTTTATGCTTTGTTCTAAATTTTGTGACTTAACACATCGCAACGTGCGTCTTTGGTTTAACGTTTTTACGCTTTGTTCTAAATTTTGCGAGTTAACACGATGCAGCGTGCGTGTGTGGGTGAACGTTTTTACATCGTCTATTTTTTTCTCGTTTCACATGTTTAACATAACGTGTGGGTCCTAGATCGACTTAGTTATAACTAAAGAATCTCCGCCACATTGTGGCGGGTCGCAATTCTAGTTAAAATTAAAATTAAAATTAAATAAATAAAGATAAACAAAAAGAACCATAATGCCAAATGTACAACTATTGGTATTGATGCATTGCAAAGTTGGTGATTGTATATAACTAGGTGTAACACCCGCCGCGTTGCGGCCGGGTTCACATTCACATATCATTGAAGCCTAAAAGACTGTTCGGTATACTTTTGATTCATTACGGCATAGGCACTCGTTGATCATGTATGAGTGTTGACTTGTAACGTGACTTATGCTAATCTAGCTGTATAAGTCATCATCATCAGCTCCACCAGCAGAAGCATCAGACAGGTCAAAACCACCAGCACCAGCTGCTGCCCCAGATGTTGCTTCAGCGATGCGAAACTCAGTCCCAAATCCTTTGTACTGCTGCAGTGTCTCATCAAACGCCACGCCTTGTATTTATGATGTCAGAGACTCCCATCATCATTATCAATGTCCAATTGTACATCCAATTTCTCTGGTATATCACATAGATCACATAAGATATTGTCACATAATGCTAAACATGACAAACCAGAATTAGCTTGTTCTGGTTGCAATAGTTCATCTGGTGATGTATCAGATGTCTTAAGATGTTTAGACAATTGCTTCAGCAATTAGACATCCTTATCTGTAGATACGGCTTGAGCAACACAATTCATGAGCCGCCTCATTAACTTTAAGCCACTTGTTCTGTTCGGTTTGTTTACTTTATAGATTCCTCGAAGCGGGCAGCCTTGATCTCTGCCACCTCGTCTTCATCTTCATCTATTTTAGCATTAAGACTACACCGCACCGTTTAGATACTTGTCATAAAAATATACAGAGATGACACTATTTAATCATGGTTGCATGCTCTTTGAATATCCATAAATCAAGAAAAAAACGTCATATTCAAAAAGTCTTAATAAGTCACTATATTGTCCATAAATATCGCCTAAACAAAAAAAGAAAAACAACACATGTATATCAGTTTTCTTTGTAAATATTTGGAAATAATAATCACTTCGGTTACACCATACAACATATTAAAAAACTCATAAAAGATGGTCTGATTTTGCTAAAGTGGGTAGGTCGCCTGGGTTGGGTAACGGGTCAAAAGCTTTTAGGTTAGAAATGCGTCATCTTTTAAAAATAAATTCACTTGAAATTATTTAAAAAATATTGTAATACCCCGCGGTCGACATGAAAACGATTTAACATTAAATTTTATTTTGTGCATATTAATCCTCTAAATTTACAACGATAAATATGACCGAATGTACTATAATTATGTTAAACTATTAAACTTAATAGTCTTTTGTTCTTTTAAAGTTACGTCATATACTAACTAATCAGTTTAAACCACTATAACAAAGCACATGTTCCAAGTTTAGTTTTAGTCTAAATTGTATCTAGTTTTTATACTATTTTTCATGAAAGTGACCAATTAACAACTTTTAAATACTTACTGGTCATAAGATTGAATTATAAACAATACCTAAAAAAAGATAGTCTGACTTGAAGATACTTAACAGCTTACGATTTAGTGATGTATCTCGTAGTTTTCCCTTCTTCCCCTGCAAATTACAAGTAAACCGAGAACAATTTAGGAACAGATTCTTCGAGGTTTGTACGAATTAAGTTCTTATTTTGAATTGAAATTATAGCAGGTCAGGTCTGTAGACTGTAGTGCTTCGGCATGGTGGTTGAATGCTAAAACGATGTTCCATATGAACGGTAAAAACCACATAAGCGACCACAACTAAGTGTTGACGACTTGTCGACACATACAATCCATACTTTTAAGGTCATAAAACTACTCAATCCATTTTAATGATTAATAATCATCCTAAACGGGAGAGAATACAAAATCTTAGTAGACATTCTGACAGCAAATACACCAATACCTAATGATGAAGACCGATAGTAACTTTCTAACTTACATCTTTACCCTTAGCTATTTTTACAATGCGGAAAACTAAACCCTAACATTTACACTAAATCAATATATAAAACTTAACAAACTAATAAAACAAAAGCTACAATCACACACAGTAACATTATTAATAATCAAACAGACAACTCACAACTCCGATAGGTGGTGATGGTGAACTTTTGATCTCTTTGGTAATCCCTGTACAAAAGATCTTCATTCACAAAAAAAAAAAAAAAAAAAAAAAAAAAAAAAAACAAATCAACAAATGTAGATCTAATAAATATATATTATAGAATCACAAACACACATCAAAACTTACAAATGTAGATTTGTCCCAGTTTCAGATGTGGGTTGTTGATTATCCAACACCAACTCCGACGGCGCACCCAACCCCAACCAACCACCAACTAAAAACATTCATTTTAACAACAAAAAAAAAACAAAAATTGTAGCAAAGAGAATAATAGTTGATTCTGCAACAAATTATAAGCAAGTACTGTGAAATTGACATAAGATTTGATGTAAACAAAGAGTAAATCGGCTCCTTCATCCATTTGGGGGTGTCGATGGAGGCAGTCAAAATCTCCATGAACCCTAATACTATTACACCTAAATCTTCTTCCTTTCTTCAATTCCCTAAGCTTGATACTATCTACTTAAACCCAGAAAGTATAATACAACAGAATCAATAACCAAAAAAATGGAGAATTTGTGTCTGGGAAGGAGAGATGACATAATAAGAGTACCTGCGTGGTCATGACGGTTAATGTTGTTCGACGGAGCAAAGTGGAACCTTAGCCGCCGCACATGTTTCATCACCGGAAATCTATTGATTCCAATGAGTCACCACCACCATCACACACCCTCTGAATCTTACGCCACGCCGCTACTCATCACCGATCTGGTTTTGAAACCCTCGAACCTTTATCTTTGTCGTGTTACCACCGGAATCCGGCTAGAGAAGGGGGTCGAGAGTCGTCGCTCTTGTTCAGAGAAGTTTTGAGGCGATGTTCAGTGGTTGTGTTGGTTTTATGGAAAAGAAAGAAGCCAGGGCTCACACGTTTATTAGATGATGATGAAGCACTTACTTGTACATCCAAGTACAACATACATTTGCACAAGAGAGAGTTTATGCAGGAGGTACAACTCTCATTGCATCAAATTGTTGCAAATTTATAGTTATATAATATATTATATTATATTATATTATACATATCAATTTAAAGTAACGATGAATAGTGTTAAAAAATTTAAATATTCTTTTTATGTTTTCTAATGAAAGGTTATTTATCATTTGGTTTGATTTTTTATAAATTCCTCATCTTAGGTTTTTTTTAATCTAACTCTACAATTATAGTTTTTAAACATTGTGATATTAATTTTATTGAAAATGAGTATGGTGTTGTTATCGTACCAAATCAAATTGGAACCAACGATGTATAGTGATTTACATTTTTGTATTCAAAACAACATAATTTTTTATATCATAAATTATACGAGTGCTGATAACAGTGTTAAAAACATAGTTTTATTGGAAACTATATGAGTATCGATATGTGACGAATTTAATCCATTTCGACTGAATAACATTGGTACTGGTATCGGCAATATCAGAAACCGGTATTCGTTTTTATGGTTTTTGATTGATGTAAAAGATGCGTCGATATCCTTTTGAGCATATCGCGACTTTGTTTTTTTAGTTTTATCTTTCACTTACAAAAGTGAGTGTCATCAAACCGAACCAAACTGATACCAACTGAGTTACCGTCACATAGCGCAGGAGAAAACCCACTAGTTATATATTAAAACACATCATAAACTATAGAAATAAAAATCCCTTAGTTTTTAATTTATTTATTAGAATGACATTCACACTTACATAATTAGATTTTCTTTTATGGAAATTTGGTAATTTAGTCAATTTTTAGTGCCATTTCTATGTATCCCACAACACACCTTATTTTTATATTTTGACCGCACAATTTTGGTTCTTACACTTTTGTCCCCTCAATTTTGGTAGTTTTTTTAAATCCAAATTACATTCTTATCCCTTGAATTTTAATGAATTTATCGAACGTCCCCCAAACACTAATAGAGTTATTTTTATCCTTTTTAAATCGTTTTACGCCACAATCCTCGAACTTTAATAAAGTTACTGGTTTAAACTTTAAACAATTTTTCCGTTACGATGTCATATTTTTTTACATGTCTCATCTTTTTATATATATAGGTTCAAATAATATTAGCGGTGCACATGAGTTATTTTTATCTACGCTTCGACATTCATTTACGTAACGCTATTTTTCAACCAGCCAGATGCTTAGACCTTTTTCTAGTATTTGATATTTTTAACCATCTGGCACTTATATAAAAATATACTATTGTTACATGTTTTTTTATCTGCGCTTCAACCGACCCACTACAACACGTTATGCTATATGTTAAAAAGAAACCTTTGGGTGAGTGTTCGAATGAAGTGATGCTAACGCTAAAGAGTCTTTAAAGTAGAATTTCTTTGGGAGTGTGATATGCCGGAGGACGATTAATAGTGGGAAGCGGTAACATCACTGAATTTAGTTATGGATTTTCTAAATAGTTTATGTTATTGTACTGAGAATCTCTAAATGAAACAAAAATCGTTATCAACTACCAGGTTCTTAATTATTTTAGTTGTTTTTGTTTTCAAAACATGCCAGTTCCCCGCCGCAATACACGGGTGGGAACAACCTAGTTATATATTATATATTATATATTCATATATATGTATTAATTTCTAACACAATAAGAAATAGTAATGTTCCTTGCTTTTTGTTTTAGCCACAAAACTTTTTCAAACTCTTTTTGTGGTTTTGTTTTTTTACAAAGTAAACTTTAGAGGTTTTTCTAGTTTTGTAACAACACTTTGATTCTAGTATATATTTGCTATAAAAGTGAAACGAGTTTAACTTTTTTTATTAGTTTTTGTTCTATACTTTCTCGTGGATTTGGTTGTCGTTTGATTGCTACTTAGCACAATTTTTAGTGATCGCATTTGGTCCCTCAGGTTTTCTGTTCTTTCATTCAATTAATATTTAGCACGGTTTGATAGTCACATTTAGTCCCTTAGTTTTTTTTACCCCATCGGTTTTCTAATATGTGTCGGTATATATTCGAATTCGTCTACTTTTTACATCAGATGGTGTTAAAAAATTGTGTTTTTATTTTACCTTTTTTTCCCGGTTTTGGTCATCGTTGGGTTGTTACTTAGCACGGTTTTACACCCCTGCAACGTTGGGAGCATAAGACTAGTTATATAAAAAATTATATATTAATTTGAAACATGTTGATGAATAGTTAGTTTTTGTCTGTTGTGTGTTTTTTATATTATAAACTTACTTAAAAGACAGAGTCGGTGGCTTTTGCCACCGACAATTTCACCGTTTTTGTCTTATATAGAAGGTTTGCAATGTTTACAGTTGGATCAAAATGCTTTTGATTACATCTTAATGGCCGTTAGTATTGTTTATTACATTATTAGTTCTCAATCACATGTAATTTCGAACAATCTGTTCACATGAAAGATATTATATAAGATCTTAAAAGAGAAAGTTGGTGGCTTTTGCCATCGACAATTTCTCCATTTTTGTCTTATATATATATATAGAAGGTTATCTAAAACTTTCACAAGTATTGAGGTCTGGCTTGGTGGTCCGCCCTCCATCTGATCTACGCACTGCTCGAGTTCAATTCCTACTACACCCGGTACATTTGCTTATATTATATGTTCCTTTTTCATCAGCTACATATTTTTTTGGGTCTGACCCAAATTTCTACCTTTGTTCTTTTCGTTCGATGTCACATAGTTATACTTTGGTTCTTTTTGTTCAATGTTACATAATTATATTTTGCCAACACATTCCTTTTAATTATTATAATTTATATACAAAGCTGATCACATGTATTATCATTTATATACAAAGCGTATCACATGTAACCGGCGCAACGAGCTTGGGGTAAAATTTCAACCTTTGATTATGTTTTTTTGTATGTTTCTTATGTATGAGTCAGGTCTTACATATAAAGGCGCTATGATTGTACAATATAAATTCAGTTACTCTACATTTTGATCCAACTGCAATGTTATTGAGTTAAACTGAATACGTCAAAACGCACGTTCTCGTATGGTTAACACATGACATAACGTTTGTACTAATTCATTCAATGTTTGCAATGTACCCGCGCGGCAACGCGCGCGGGTCTAAGTACTAGTTATATATTTTATATGTTAATTTAAAACATGATGATGAATAGTTTGTTTTTGTCTTTTGTGTGTTTTTTAAGAGTTAACTTTAGACTTTTATCATTTTAACAAAACTTTTCTTTATTATAATCTAACTGCAATCATTAAATATGTTTAGTTTTTTTAATTAGTTTTTGTTTTATGATTTTTTTCTGGATTGGTCGTTATTCGGTTGCTTCTTAGCACGATATTTTGTCACATTTAGCCTCTAAGTTTTTTTTTTTTTTCGTTCGGTTGCTACTTAGCACGATGTTTGGTAGTTACATTTGTTCTTTTTACCATCTCGACTTTCTAATATTGTTATAAATTCAACCTCATCTACTTTTTACATCACCTTAGTCACTTGATGTTAAAAAACCATGTTTTTGTTTTACGCTTTTTCCCAGTTTTAGCCATCATTTGGTTACTACTTAGCACGGTTTTACGTCCTTGAGCCCTACAATGCTAGTAGCATGGTTTACACCCCTTACCTCATAACGCATGGAGTTTAAGACTAGTTAATAATATCTATAATTCCTTTTCTTTAAATATTGGCATTTCTGTACATTCTTCGGATGTAGTTAATATCCTGATATATCAGTGATATATCGGTTATCGGTCCCATTCTGAGACATCGATGCAAAATATCAGTCAGAATATCAGCGATATTGACCAATATTTGACCGATATATCATCAATTTTCCCGATATCAGTACCTTTTTCTTAGTTCTATTATTCATCTTTCTTCTTATTGTTGATATTAGTGTTTTAAATCTTAACTGTTAGTTGTTAGTGTTAAATTGATGTGTGCAAAATGCAACATATAAATTACATCAAATGTGGCATAAAACTAACCATTTTTTAGTACTAATGTTGGAAAAAGTGTGTTTTTGTCTTCCTATTGTATTTTCAGGATTAAATGAGCTCAAATGAACAAAAGAAACAAAAATGCAGCCAAATCTAACAATAATACAAGAAAAGGGATAAACGTGGCATGCCCGACCCCCCGATAGCATATTCCCAAGCAAAAACAAGAGAACATAAGGCTGAACACGCCCCGTGCTCAATGAGCACGGGGGCGTGCCCAAGTGTCTGCAGAAAAGACAAAGCTGTAGAAGCTTCTACCACCTACCACGGGGCGTGCCCAACGGACACGGGGCCGTGGTCAACGCTAAGATTCGCAGAATCTAGGCAAATCTTGATAGTACAGATACGCTTCTGCACACGGGGTCGTGCCCAGCGGACACGAGGGCGTGGTCAACTAATGCAGACAAACTGCATTTAATGAAGAAAGAGAAGATGGGTGGACACGGGGCCGTGCCCAATGGACACGGGGCCATGTCCGGGCTTCTGTGTAGGCTATAAATAGGGGTGCTTGGCTCACTTGCAAACCATCCCTTGGCAAACCACCTCTCTCACACTTCACCTACCCACCACCACCATCACAACCCACATCCACCACCATCATTCATCATAGAGTGTGTGAGTAGTCTCGGGATCCAAGATTGATCGTAAGAGTTCTTGACAATCAAAGACCATGTTTGCCTAAGTCTCTTACATCACTTGGTGAAGACAAGTGTTTAGTGTTGGATATATGTATGTCCGACCTTAATTAAAGTCAACGTAACTTACTCGGTACGATCCGAAGAGTTACACGTTAGTACACGAATCGTATATGTTCACGAGTAGGTAGATTATTATTTGTGAAATAATAATAGTGGAAACCCAAGAGACACCTTTTATAATAAAAGGATGTTTAAGGTGGAAACCCAAGAGACACATTTTAAAATAAAAGGATGTTTAAGGTGGAAACCCATTAGACACTTTTTATAATAACCGCCTTCTTCTTGGCCGGTTCTACTGGGGGTATCTTGTGCTCGGTTGTGAACTTCCTACTAGCGAGGATTCGTTGTAACCCGCGTGTTACAATTCCGGTGTAGTCGTCAAAGGTTGATTACTAAAACCCTCTATGGTTGTTTATTCCGTTTATTTGTTTATACGCGCATAACCTTGATCCTGATTGGGAATATTTATTAATCGGATTAATAAATCAAATTTATATAATCGGCTTTTGGTAAATTATATAAACCGCTTCCGCTATTATTCTGATACCATGATTCCCAACATTTAGTGTAATACTTTATATTTTTAATCTTTTCGCACTTTTTATTTGGTTATGTATTAATGACTTTAATAACTAGTTTCTTATGTTGAAGGTGAATCTTCCTTATCATTTGTCTGTGGTGTCTTAGCATTATTTTACTATCTATATAAAATAAAAGATTTACACCATTCATATCTCCACAGTCTATATAGAGATATGTTGGCTACCTAGTCGGGGGGTTAAGGGAATGGTTTGGTAAGAGTCTTGCCTTGTTCAGTGTATAGATCCTGCAAGGACCTGGGTCAAGTTTAGTTGGACCTCCTTCAATACCCTCTGGTATTGGATGGCGGGGGTCCGAACTCCTTGACCCCCTCATATGTAAACTACTATTAAAACTTTAACCCAGCTATTTAGGATTGTATCCTTGCTGACTCAAACAACTTAGCCAAGGGTAACGTCACCTTCAAAAGAGGGGCCTTCCACATTATGCATTAATAACTTAATTAATTATCTTTCAATAATCCAACCCTTTAGGATTGTATCCTTGCTGACTCAAAGTACTGGGTTGAGGGTAACGTTACCTTCAAAAGAGGGGCCTACTACTATAACTAAGATAATCTCATAAAAAGTGCAAAAGTGCGAAAATAATCAAAGTGATTCATCTTGTCTATCTGTTTTATTTTTATTTTTCAGCATTTTTAGTTTTTATTTTCTAGTTTAAAACCTTTTTCTAAAATTTTGATTTGATTAGACGTTGAGGATAAACCAGTACTAAAAGCCCTTGTGTCCTTGGACGACCTCGGTATCTTACCAACACTATACTACACTCACGATGGGTGCACTTGCCCATATGTGTGTTTGGTGTTAGTAAAATATCGTGTTTTATAAATTTAAAACTTGACTAAAGTGTAAAAAGGGCGAAAAATATACATAAAATATATAACCACCACACACGCATCAAGTTTTTGGTGCCGCTGCCGGGGACACAAGGATTTTAAGAAAGTTAGAAATCAACGGCCTATTCGTTTTTCTTATTTTTCTGTTTTTTTAGGATTTTTCTTAGATTTTCAGCTTCTGCAGAACTCAGCACGGGCCGTGCCAGCTGAACACGCCCCGTGCCCAATCTTTGGTACTGGCAATCCTGTTTTAAGTCAGACAGTATCTGAACATGGGGCCGTGCCCACTCAACACTCCCCGTGCCCAAGTATCAGTTACTGAAAACAGAACCGTAAGATCCCGACGATTGGTAATTTCTGACACAAACATGAGTGATACTGATTTTTTTTACTATCGGCCCTCTTATGGTACGTGGTGTCAAATATGTGGTGGCAATCATAAAGATTTAGAATGTTATTTTCTAAATTATAAGCCCCATTATATAGACCCATTGTTTTCCTGTAGCCTTAAGAGGGTGAAAGTAAAAATAATCCTTATCTCTCACTCGAATGCTCTCAATCGACTCTTCTAGGAGAAATGCTTCTTGATGAATTATTTCAAATGGAAGATCTAATACTTAGTTGGGTAAAAGAACTTGAGATGGATATCATTAATTCATCTCAAGACGATACCCAAGAAGAATTGTTGAGATCGCATTCGAATAAAAACAACTTCGTTGCTCCCGATATCACCTCTAGCTCTGGCGAAGACTTGAGCGATAGTCGTCCCTGTGCCGATTGTGCCGTGAAGGACTCCCCATCGACTTCGTTCGATGCATACATAGACCTGAGCGATTCGGCATATACCTTCTTTAACGAGAGCCCAGGAAAGGGTTGGACTTGTCCACCTACATTTAGCATAGGAATCACCCTCACCGACAACCTCTTGCATTCTCGTCTAAATCTAGAGCAATTAAGGTATCTCAGGCACTTCGGGGTTGTTCCGTCCAGTAAGGAACCACCCGATCCGGATAAATTCCTTAGAAATAGACGAAAGTTCATAAACAGCCTCTAGACACGGGGCCGTGTTCAGGTCAGCACACCCCCGTGTCCACCAAAAGATTCCCGTCTGACTTTTTGTCAGAATACGGACAAAATGTGTCAGGATCTTGCCTGCACACGGGGCCGTGTCCAGCCGACACGGGGCCGTGTGCAGCGTGCTGTCATTTTCTATAAAGGCAGCAAGATTCCTGCACATTTGGACCACTCCAAAGACAAAGATTTGCTGGGATCTTCACACATACCATCCTAGGTATATTCTAAAGAAGGTTCTCAACAACCATCTTGTCTTTTCCACTTTTATCCATTACCTTCTTCTTCAATTTTTCCTTAATACCTCCATTAGAGCTTGAAGTCACCATGATTCCAAGCTTTATGGTGATGTTTGTTAAATTTTTATTCAAGGAATCTTGTTAAAAATAAGTTCTACAACAGTGTTTTAAGTTATTTCTGCTTAAAATTGCTTTAAAAGTCATGAAAATAACTTGAAACCCCAAGATTCCTTGTTCCAAAAATCTGCAGACATCCGGACATGGGGCCGTGCTCAATAAGCATGGGGCCGTGTCCGAGGTACTGTTCCAATAAAATTGAACTATTTTCGGTCTGTTTTCTCAGAATGGCAAGAAGAACTAAAGGAACATCTTCATCGCACTCCAGGAACAACCGACAAGGGAGAAGGTCATCAACAGTTGTAGCCTCTCTTGTAAACTACGTTTACGCTTTAAGATAGGCCATTGATGAGATGACGGGAGTGGAAGAAGCATTGGTCGACCGTATCAATCATTTGACGGTGGGGCTAGAGGGATGTCTTCGGGAGGTCAACCTTTTGCACCAAAGGTTGAACCTTCTCGCTTCTCCTCCTTTGGTGCCAATCATCACCCAAAGGGTATGGAATGTAGTACCGGAAGTCATCATACCGGCCGAGTGGTACACCATACACCCAGAACCCCCTCGAGACATATTACAAGGAGTTCCGGTTGGTGTCACTCCCCTTCCGCAAGATGTTGAGGAAAATGAGGCCGCCTTCTTCCTCCCAAGAGAGATAGAAGAATGGCTTTAACAACATCTAGGGAATACCCCCTCGGCCCAGAGTTCTACGAAGCTTTTAAATACCGGAAAACTATTTCCAAAATTTTGATTCCTATTGTAAGAAGTAGAGCTCCCTAGGATGATTTTATGTATCACTTGACCTATCTATCTTAGGACTTTTAGTTTTTATTTTTCTGCTTTGTTTTTAAATTTCTATGACCTATGTAATGTGTTAGTTTTAATGAAATGATGGTTTAATTAAATTGGTGTTTGGATGATGATGTAATGGGTAAGACACACTCGGGATGGTGAAGGATACCAAGGGAAACTTGAACCAGCACCCCATGCACAAAAACAGAGCCTCCCGCAAATTTTTCTTCATTACAGCAAGTTCAGCACGGGCCGTGTCCAGCCAACACGACCCCGTTCTGAACCATCTGCAGAGGATCGCCCAGTTTAGGTAACTGGACATGGGGCGTGTTCGCTGAACACACCCCCGTGCCCAGGCTTCTGTTTCTTTTCACTAATTTTTGTTACTGGCAACCTGAACACGGAGCCGTGCCCGGACACCACGGGCCCGTGTCTAGATGCCCAGTAACATAAAAATTTGTTTTTAAACACACTTTTACACATTCAATCAACCTAAAAACTTATTTTTGGGACACATTGAGGACAATGTGTAATTTAAGTGTGGGGGGATGCTAAAACTTTGAATTTTACAAGTCCTAATTACAAGCCTTACACAAAACTCTATTGGAACCGCTAAACACCCCAATTTTTTTCAAAATCTTTTCATTTTTTCTTTACTTGTCTTGGTTTAATTTGGAAATTACAAGTTCTAAAAAGGTTATATTTTTACAAATTTACAACCGTTAGCGTCATGATAAAAAGAACCAACATAAGAAAATTATGAAATGGCATGACAAATCTAGTTAAAATTTGATTATATATACTTGATCACATAAAAACCCATTCCCACAAAAAGTGAGTTTTGAGCCTTTATTGAGCATATAAATACACATCTTTAAACTAAATGCTCATTTTTCGTTTCTTGTGTGAATAGTCGCTTGTTTCTTATGACTCTAGAACTTGCCACAACGATACATTTCCGGTCCTTACCAACTTAAACCCAAGTAAGTAAATGATGGAGGCATTAGGACTAACCCTTTTTATTTCAACACCATTATTTTTCTTTTTTTTACCACCTATCCAAAATCCCTCTAGTTAACCCCTTTAAGCCTAAACCTTTTCATTTCTTAACCCAAATCAAACACCCTTTTACCCACCAAAACCCTTTTTCATTTTAAACCCTTTATTATAGTAACAAAGCTCGGTTTTTCTTGTGACTCCCTTATCATTAAAAAAAAATTCATAGAGAAGAAAAGAAAAATGAAGTTAGCAATAAACAAACAAAGCTCATCAAAAGAAGGCTTGTTTGAATAAATGCTTTATTGGAATAAAAAGTCACAAAAACAAAATGTTTTACGAAAAACGACGCTTTTTACGCCTTTCACCCTTTTCTACTAACCACTAACCCAACCACCTACCTTTAACCCAAGCCTAACCCTTCCCCCAAAAAGTCCTCTTGATATTTACAAAGGTGTATAGTTAAAAAGGAGGATGATTGATTGCTTGGCAAGCTTATGGTATGAATAAGTTTCATGCCACTCTCGAGTGTTTCACAAAAATACATCTTCGGCCGAGTGTTGAGTGATCCCCCGTGAGGTATGTGAACTTGTATATAAATGGAATTTTAAAGAGGCATGTTATGCCCTAGTAAGTAATTTATCTTATGTAATGTTCTAAATAAATCATGACGAATAGGATTGTAAATAAAATAAAAATAAAACCTAATAAAGAATCTTGGAATACCCGACACTCTATGACAAGCCCAAAAACCTTCTCTTCTACCCGTTCCATTTGGGAGTGTAAGCCACATCGTAAAGGGTTTTGCTTGAGGACAAGCAAAGATTCAAGTGTGGCGGTATTTGATGTGTGCAAAATGCAACATATAAATTACATCAAATGTGGCATAAAACTAACCCTTTTTTAGTACTAATGTTGGAAAAAGTGTGTTTTTGTCTTCCTTTTGTATTTTCAGGATTAAACGTGGCATGCCCGACCCCCCGACAGCATCTTCCCAAGCAAAAACAAGAGAACAGAAGGCTGAACACGCCCCGTGCTCAATGAGCACGGGGGCGTGCCCAAGTGTCTGCAGAAAAGACAAAGCTGTAGAAGCTTCTATCACCCACCACGGGGGCGTGCCCAGCGGACACGGGGCCGTGGTCAACGCTAAGATTCGCAGAATCTAGGCAAATCTTGAAAGTACAAATACGCTTCTGCACACGGGGTCGTGCCTAGCGGACACGGGGGCGTGGTCAACTAATGCAGACAAACTGCATTTAATGAAGAAAAAGAAGATGGGTGGACACAGGGCCGTGCCCAATGGACACGGGGCCGTGTCCGGGCTTCTGTGCAGGCTATAAATAGGGGTGATTGGCTCATTTGCAAACCATCCCTTGGCAAACCACCTCTCTCACACTTCACCCACCCACCACCACCATCACAACCCACATCCACCACCATCATCCATCATCCATTATAGAGTGTGTGAGTAGTCTCGGGATCCAAGATTGATCGTAAGAGTTCTTTACAATCAAAGGCCATGTTTGCCTAAGTCTCTTACATCACTTGGTGAAGACAAGTGTTTAGTGTAATACTTTTTATTTTTAATCTTTTCGCACTTTTTATTTGGTTATGTATTAATGACTTTAATAACTAGTTTCTTATGTTGAAGGTAAATCTTCCTTATCATTTGTCCGTGGTGTCTTGGCATTATTTTACTGTCTATATAAAATAAAAGATTTACACCACTCATATCTCCACGGTCTATATGTTGGCTACCTGGTCGGGGGTTAAGGGAATGGTTTGGTAAGAGTCTTGCCTTGTTCAGTGTATAGATCCTGCAAGGACCTGGGTCAAGTTTAGTAGGACCTCCTTCAATACCCACTGGTATTAGATGGCGGGGGTCCGAACTCCTTGACCCCCTCATATGTAAACTACTATTAAAACTTTAACCCAGCTATTTAGGATTGTATCTCTGCTGACTCAAACTACTTAGCCGAGGGTAACGTCACCTTCAAAAGAGGGGCCTACCACATTATGCATTAATAACTTAATTAGTTATCTTTCAATAATCCAACCCTTTAGGATTGTATCCTTGCTGACTCAAACTACTGGGTTGAGGGTAACGTCACCTTCAAAAGAGGAGCCTACTACTATAACTAAGATAATCTCTTAAAAAGTGCAAAAGTGCGAAAATAATCAAAGGTTACACTAAAGGCGAGTCGGATCCAAGTGATTCATCTTGTCTATCTGTTTTATTTTTATTTTTCAGCATTTTTAGTTTTTATTTGCTAGTTTAAAACTTTTTTCTAAAATTTTGATTTGATTAGACGTTGAGGATAAACCGGTACTAAAAGCTCTTGTGTCCTTGGACGACCTCGGTATCTTACCAACACTATATTACGCTCACGATGAGTGCACTTGCCCATATGTGTGTTTGGTGTTAGTAAAATATCGTGTTTTATAAATTTAAAACTTGACTAAAGTGTAAAAAGGGCGAAAAATATACATAAAATATATAACCACCACACACGCATCATAAATGTTAGTGTTTTAAGTCTTAGTCAGTTTCTACTTGCAACAATTGTTAGTATTTTGCAAGTTGCAAAAGATTACTTTATTAATGGTTGGTGAGTATACTGAAATATTAGTGTTAAGTTTCTATATATATAAATTTAGCATGATAGTTAAATTACCGATATTAAATATTTTACCGCATTAACTACTTAGTTCTTCTTATGGCTCGTTACGATCAACCTTGATATTAATGAGCCATGAGAGAATCCAACTACGGCCATATGTAATAGGGCTTTATAAGGGCGTGAAAGATTTTGATAATGCCCTTACGCCATTCCTCATGGGCATGAAGAGGGAGGGGCATTTCTAGAATAATGCCCAATAAGGAGGAAAAACAAGGAAGCTAATAAATGAAAGGGCATTATGAAGCCTTAACCATTACATGAAGCATTATGATGGTGATGTGGCAAAAAATGCCTCTTAAGGGGCATTAACCATTACCCATGGTCTAAGACTAAGTTATATCATAAGCTAAATTACACTAATAAATTATGGCTCGTTATGGTCAACCTTGAAATTAATGAGTCCTGAGAAGATCAGGCTAAGGCTAAATTAATGAGTCCTGAGAAGATCAGGCTAGTAAAGAGTTAAATGTCCGGATCACCTTTAGTCCCTAACTTTCTAAAATTACAGCTATAGTCCCAAGCTTTTCAATTTTCGTTCTCGTATAGTCCATGTGCCTAACATCAGTTAGTTTTCTCAGTTAAAAGGGTGTGAAATGACAAAAATACCCTTTTCTTAAAAAGGGCAAAGCAAGGGAATATCCGGGCATTTATAAATAAAATAAATAAAAATCTAATTAATAAGACAAATTTCAAGTGGGCCCCACAACCTACCCCACCCTCACCCTACCCCATATCATCTTCTTCTTCTTCTTGACATCCATCACCCACCTGCGAGGAGATTAAACCAAACCCCACCACCTGCAAATCAAATCAAATCTAGATCTTCACATACATCATTACTCATCAACAATACCATCATGGCGCCGCTGCAAGGCGAACTTGACCTTCCGTCAAACTCTGTTTCTCTCTCTCCATCGAAGATTCCGTACCCTCAGGTTTGCATGTTCACTTCATCTTCTTCTAGGGTTTCCTTATCCTCAACATTTGATTGTAGATTCTTATCAATTAGGGATTTTGTTTACTCAAATCGATGATCATGCTTCTTCCGATTGAATTTTCAAATTCATCCGTTGATTATTCGGTTGATGATCACAAATAGCATCGAATTGTTGTTGATTTTACAAAAATTCAGTCAGTAATTTGATATGTGTAGTGCTTAAAGAAGCTGTTTGTGTTCAAAATTTCAGAGTTCAAATTGTTTATGGATTTTAAGTTTTTAATAAGGTTTCTAAGGTTTTTGTTTGCATTATTGTTTTGAATTTGTTGGAGTAATAATACACAACTCTTTTAGAAATTGGAGTTAGTTATGTTGTAGAATTATGATTGTTTTTGAATATCAGGGTTGGATATCTCTCATCGCAGGTGGGTGATGGATGTGTTGAAGAAGAAGAGTATGATAGGGGGTAGGGTGAGGTAGGTTGTAGGGCCCACTTGAAATTTGACTTATTAATTAGATTTTTATTTTTTTTATTTATTAAATTCCTGGATAGTCCCTGTGGTTTGCCCTTTTAAAGGAAAGGGTATTTTTGTTATTTCACACCCTCTTAACTGAGAAAACTAACTGGTGTTAGGCATAGGGACTATTCGGGAACGAAAATTGAAAAGTTGGGGACTATAATTGTAATTTTAGAGAGTTGGGGACTAAAGGTGAAAAAAGGACAAATCACAGGGACTATCCGGGCATTTAACTCCACTAGTAAATTATGCGTAGTTGTGGCTAATTCTTTGCATTCCTCTTTGTTTTAGTTGACCATTTCTTATGTTTTCAACTACTATAGTTATTTTAGTCTCATCAAAATAAGTTTTAGTATTTTTAATTTTACTTAACAATTTACGAATTTAAAAATAAATATTTATATGAGTAGAGGTGTGAAATACACACTCGTTTATGACTATTCTTTTTTCATGCACCAACGAATACCGAGATTCAAAGGAGTAGTGCCCCTTGGTAAGGATTTCAAAGGGGTTGTGCTCCTTTGGTGGGGATTTGAGGAATGCTCAAAGCGGGGTCCATTGGCGGCACCACTATTGAGGGTCACGTTGAGTTGCTTCGGTTTGCATAATTTGTGGAAAGTAGCATAGAAATTGATCATCAACCATAGTCGTATTTGATCATTAGTGGTAATAATCAGTAATAAGTTACTACTAATTAATAGCAACTGGTTTTGGTAGTGGTAACTTGATGTCAGTGGCAACCATTCATCAATTGGAATTGGATAAGAACATAAAGAGGCATGGTCCTAAATCTTGCGCGAGTAGTTATAACACACACGCAAAAAGGGCCATACCCAGACTTAGCAAAATAAATCCTGATGATCATTAGATCGTGCGCGCAAGATCTTGACGGCACACCTAACACAATGACAGCTAATACAAAAAGTACATATGGCAGGAGCTGTAGCCAATCAGCGTACGCAAGACCCAGACCAGACAACTCCCTCGATGGCCAATCGTGCAGAAGACAAGAAGTACAAAAGGACAGTGACGTGGAACCAATCAGGTTGCGGAGCTGACTGTTGCATGATCTCCACTCACAGCTGGTAACATACTTGACAACAAGGATAACCGTCAGGCCATGTAGCTCCAATCACCATGCGGCAACGTCTCTATACTCTACAAGCACTAATGGTCATGTTAAAGGAGACAAAGAGGATATTCCTTGTTGGAAATGTTCGACCCAAGTCCTATTAGGTCGTCTTCTTTTCCACACTCTTCGGCTATAAATACCAGCCTTCAACCACAGGTTTCAGGATCGACTCTCTCACTCTTAACACACACACTCATTTACTCTTCTTAAATGATACTTATTCTCACGCCGTAGGGTGGTTACAAGGAGAACCCCCGACCTTTCCTCCTTGTAACGAGTCTCACGGTGCTTTGTTTTGCAGAGCTCATCATTAAGGAAAGATCAAGGATTTACCTCTATTTGACGAGACCATTCCCACAAGAATAAATCCCTAGGATTTAGACCAGGTGTTTCTTCACAACAATAACGAATATAACACTCAAGGGAATTCTACTTATGAGATCCTACTAATTTAGTTGTCTAATTGTCAGTAATTATAATCGTTAACTCTTGACAGCCAACAGAAACATTTGATTGGTTTTCCACATAAAGAAATATAAAGAAAGTATATGAAAGGGCTTTGCATATTTGTTTTTGTTATTACTTTTAAATTATAAATTATGGAGTAAAATACGATTTTGGCCCCTGTGGTTATATCACTTTTACCCTTTTAGCCCAAAAGGAATCTTTTAACATTTGAGCCCCTAACATTTTTTTTCTAACCCTTTTGGCCCCTAACACTAACCCCATCCATTTTCTTGGTTAAAAACTTGTCATGTGCCCCTCACATGAGGGGAATTTATGGCAATTCACTTATTCACTTATAAAATCACCCTTCTTCAAACATATGTTCCCCTTAGTTCATCATCCCTTCTTCAAACCCCCATTCTCCCTCAACAAACCACCAACAATGGCATTAGAATGGGTGGTTCTAGGCTACACCGCGGCAGCTAAAGCAATCATGATCCTCCTCCTTACCCTCCTAGGCCTCCACTCCTTCCGCAAAGGCCTGATCGCCGTCACCACCCATCTCCTAAAACCCTTCATCTCTGTTGTCCCCTTCTGCCTCTTCCTCTTAGCCGACATCTACTAATGATTTATCACTTTAGGTGGGCGAGCCTAATTTAGTGATATGTCCACAGTCATAGATCCAGTCAAGTGACAACTGAACCAGCTAATTATAAGATAGGGCCAAATGTGAAAACTCTTAATGCTGTAAATTATAACAATGTGTCGTTTTGTACAAATTTAATGACTCACCAGTATTTCCCCGCTGATAAAATCTTTTTAAACATGTTCCAGGTGATTTACTGTGAACCAGGAAAAAGTGCCACGTAGCACTACAGCTTGAAGGAAGTGGCTCAGTAAATAAATAAACATGTTTTTGTAAATAGGGGGTTTCCCAGTGAAATTCCTTTATTGTAAATTACGGGGTTTTTCCCAAAATTTGAAATGAAATAAATGGGTGTTTTCAGTTTAAACGATACTGTTAAAATTTCCGCTGCCAAATTAAATACAAATACCACGGGTTTCTGTCTCGCGGCATCCGAACCGGGAAACTGGGTCGGGGGCCGTGACAGAAAAAGGTGGTATCAGAGCCACTGATTTAAGCCAATTAAGTATTTAGAAATACTTAATTTTTCAATTTGCCATTCTGTGATTCTGTGAAAATTTAATTTAATAAATAAAATTTTAACTTAAAATTTGTGTGTTTCTTCATGTATGCTAACAGCATGAATGAATTGTCGGAGGCACTCCGAAACTTTACAGTCCATACCACCGATATGGATACAACAGGAACCCAATCCAGCTATCAAGCAGATACTGAGGAGCCACTAGTGTTCCAGGCCCAGGCCCAGCCCTAGGAGAAACGCAAGCCTAAAAAGAGAAGGAGAATCCTGGACTGGAAACGCGGATGAAGGAAGAAGCCAGTAGCCCAGAAGGTCAAAAAGACGGAGGATCCAAAAGACAAGGTAAAGGGAAAGGAGATAGGGGAAAGCTCTAGTCAGGCCCAGGAAATAGAGATGCCACCTTGGGAGGAACTTGATTGAAAACTTGCAAATTGTGATCTCATCGGACCTGCCGACGAAAACCTTTTTAATTTCCCAGCCCAATCACAACTTCCAATTAATTTGGAACCTGCTATCCCGGACCCTATCGTCAACCCCTAACCTTTTACAGGGCAGTTAGAAAAGTGGTGGACGAGCGACTGGCATTTTTAGAACTTCATGAATAACCCTAATGTTTATTTTCCACAGTTTGATCCTGAACCTGCACCTTTCCCACCGATAAGCTCGGAAAACGTTGCTGAATTACGCCGCTACGGTGAGGAACTGGTGGATGCGGGAAATCGCATTCGGGAAGTGGGGGAAAATGTAACACCTGTGTCATTTCAACCATAAAACAAATTCCAAACCAATGAAATATTGTATTTCATACTTTGGACTTGTATAAATATGTGTATCTTTTGCACATATCAAGTCTTGTTCGATTTCAAGCTCTAAATCGCTTTCTGGAAGGTTATACGCGCACTGATGCGTAAATATAACCAGTTTAATGCAACGAACACTCCGGAATAGTGAAATAGGCTTAACATACCTTAAATAACCTCTACATAACTTAGATATAAGTTTTGGAAGGTTTGGTGTGGTGAAATCAAAGTTAAATCGCTTACAGGGACTAAAGTTGACAAACTGCGAAAGTATGCCAATTTGAACTGTAACAGACATTCCGGAACATGACCATAAGTTAAACATACCATAAATATCCTTTACATAGCTTAGAAATAGGCTTTGAGGGGTTCGGTGTGCTAAAATAAACTTTTGGGTCATTCAGGGACTAAAAGTGTCAAAAAGTGCACAAGTTTGCATTTTCGCGCATAACTTACGTTCTGAATACATCTGGACATCCAAAAATTTATGTAAGCATGACTATATTTTATTTTAGTGTTCGCCATAAGAAAAATCCATTCGTCGCGTTATTTGGATCGTTTTTCGCGCTTATGCGCATTCCGTCGTAATTAAGCGAACATCGCGTTCGTACGACCAAACGAACCATCATCCGGCATATTTTTGAGTATGTTTTGAGTTCCCTATACTTTAACTTCATTTTAGAGCCTTGAAATGAGGTTAACGGGGTTCAAACGCATCGAAAAAGGCCTTAAACACGTGCAGGGACCATTCCTGCCACTTTTGAAACTTTTCTGAAACTGGGGGGTCAGTGGCGTAGCGCGACTGCCTAGGCCCTCACCGTCGCGCTACGCGACTGCCTAGTCTGGGGCAGAAACATGCAGAAAACTCATTTTTCGCCTTTTCGGGACCGGATTCGATGTATCGACAGCTGTTTACAGTTGTTATCCACTCCCAAATCCCTTGCCAAGTGTTGATTCCCTATGGTTAGTGGCAATTTAGGCACCATAACATTCCGACACTTGTACGGACATGATTAAGGCACGATTTTCGACAAACGATCCTAACGGTTCGGGTATTCCTATAAATACCCAACCCACACAACATCAAAACCCACTAGAATTCTGATTTTGAGAGCTCTAAGTTGAAACCATTGTTTCATACCTGAGTTCTTGGATCGGGATTAGCATTCGGGGACCCTTCGTAAGTATTCTTTCGTTCTTTTCCTTATTTTACTGCTTTTCGAGTCAGAAAGTCAAACTTTGTTTGACTTTCAGCGTTGACCAGTAATGGTCAATGCGAAGTTCTTTTGAACTTCGCAACGTGAGTGTAATCACGTTGGTCATAGTCCCTTGGGACTATGCCCACTGATTACCACGTTGTCTAGGGTCGTAGGGTAAGCGATCTGATAAATCGCTTATACCTCGAACCCGACCCAGTTTGGTCGATCATTAGGATCCGACCAAACACATTAGGTGACCATAGTAGGTAGGGAATAACCTTCCGAGGTTATACCCTATGGTCACATCGTTTAAGTAGTTGTATGATAGGTAGTTTATATGCCTTAGGTAAATTACCAGAATACCCTTTTCATGTATAATTGGTAATTAAGCATATGTAACCTAAACCTTTATCACATAACTGATTATGTAATATGTTTAGGCATATAACACTTGTCATAGGGCTAGTTAGGCGGTCCGAACGCGTTTCACGCGAACGACGCGTTAAAGTAGCATAAGCTACCTAAACGGGTCGTAATGGGTCGTAGACACTTAGGTTAAGTTTCATTTAGTATGTAGGCTTTGATTAACCATATCACATGAGTTCCTACACTCATTTGGTTTACAAACCCTCATGCTACCCAGTCTTCCGATTTAGGTCCGGTTTATTAATGTAGTTACCTATATTAGGTGCCGTTTGATATTCCGCGATCTCTAGCATTGTTTGGTTGTTACTCAAGGACTTCTGAGCAATCTCAAGTGAGTACATAGACCCCTCTTTTACTGTTTTCCAAACTGTTTTGGGGTGGAACACATGTGCCTACTTGTTACTTTCATGCTTTCCTGTTTTCACATCATATACATGCTATGTTCGTTAGTACATTATAGTACATGATTTCATTACATCTTATGCTAGGTGTGCCCATTGTGTGCATTACTTAGTACATCGTTTTACATTACATTTCATGCTAGGTGTGCCCATTGTGTGCATTACTTAGTACATCGTTTTACATTTCATCTCATGCTAGGTGTGCCCATTGTGTGCATTACTTAGTACATTGTTTTACATTGCCTTTCTGTTGCATATGCTTATCCAGCGTATGAACACATTATACTACATTTTGAACCGTTGTAATCATTTGACTATGTGATCCGTTGATATCTGTGAACCGTTTGTATTTGTAACCGTTGAACCACGTGAACCGTTTGTAACCGTTGAACCACGTGAACCGTTTGTAACCGTTGAACCATGTGAACCGTTTGTAACTATTGAACCGTTTGTATCCATTACATGATTTACATTAGACATGAACATTACTTTGGTGGTTTGGTTTGATTAAGTGATTAAGTAACGATGCGTGTGTAATATGATACAAACATGGTGGATATGCCGCTGGTACTTCCTATATATAAGTGTTTGTATGGTATTACATATCGTAGCGTTATTTGAATCATTTCAGTTTGATACATATAACATTTTATACAAATAACATACTTTTCACAAGACATTGTTTTACAAACAACTTATCTTATACAAACTCAGTCTACATGGTTATTCATTTAACCATACATTATTCTTTTATCTATACATATCATTTGAACTTATTGATTTTCAAACGATTTACAAGACAAAGCAAACTAAAAGGTTCATGACTAAACATTTTCTCAAACATAAGTCATGAAACCTATTTTCACAAAACCTATGTATCTCACAGGCATTTTTATGCTGACGTACCTATTTTCACATGTGTTTTTCAGGAACTGTTGCATAAAATGATCAAGATACATATAGGCAGACTTGGGCTTTAGTGACAATAAAAGATGCAGACTAGTTAATTATGTTGTATTTCCATGTTTGTTTAGACATTGTAACACTTTTAATCAATAAAACGAAACTTTAATTTCCATGGTTGTGAAACATTAATTTTGTTACAACACTCCCCGATGTTTCCGCCACGTTTTGTATGTTCTACGTGGTCGGGGTGTGACAGAAAAGATGGTATCAGAGCTAATGGTTATAGGGAATTAGGTTATTAGTAATGCTTTGACCTAGTCTATAATCTTCTTAGGACCCTAACGCGAGTTTACTTGCGTTTTGTCATAAAACAATACCGTCACCTATCCTTAGGCGACGACCACAACCAGAACATAAATTTCAAAACCGCTTTGAAAACTAATCATCTGTTCAAGGATGATTTATTATAAGGTTTTGAACCCTCTGTTATAAGGTTTTGAACCCCTTTGAGTTTTCAAAAATCTCGTCAAGGTTTTGGGTTTTAAATAATGTGAACACGTGCAAACTGGAGGGGTGAATGCCTGTATTCTGGGTTTTCTGTCTAGGCAAGCACTTCGTATACATCTCATCAGACGCGAGACCAGTTGTGCTTACCTGGGAATTCTTGGGATGAGTGTTCACTTATAAGCGAGCATGTCTTCGCGATACATTATTTTCGACCCATTTACTTTGATTAGTCACTGTGGGTCGTTTGTTGCTTTGTAGTGACAAACAAATGACCACAATCCTTGCTTTCATCAAATTTGTTTCATCTCATTCTTTTCGTCTAATTCTCTCACTCGTTTCCTTTCATGTTTCCTCTTTTAGAATGCCTCCTCGACGCGAAAACCAGATAGCGACTGCCGAACTGGCAGAAATCATTGCACAGCAAATGGCTGCTCAATTCCCAAACCTCTTTGCTCAATGGAACCAAGCCAACAACAACAACAATGGTCCATGCAATTTCAAGAGTTTTAACTCGGCTAAACCACTCAAGTTTAGTGGTTCTGAGGGAGCGACTGGGCTTCTTCAATGGTTCGAGAGCATTGAGAATACTTTCCGCCACGTGCAGTGTCCTGACAATCGCAAGGTCGAGTTTGCTTCGAGTGTGTTCCAGAAGAGAGCCCTTACATGGTGGAACGGGGTTATGAGAGATCGTGGTGCAGAAGTTGCTCTAGCACAGACATGGGCTGAACTTAGAGCCCTTATGATGAAGGAGTTTTGTCCTCGTCACGAGATCAGGGCTTTGGAAACGGAATTTGATGATCTTAAGCAAGATAGCGGTGAGCATCGAGCCTACACGGACCGTTATGAGGAGTTAAGTCTGTTATGCCCAAACATGGTCACACCTTTGGATAAGGCTATCGAAAAGTACATTGATGGCCTTCCCGACTCAATACAAGACATTTTGACAGGTAGCAACCCTACTACTGTTAGGCAGGCCATTGAGCTATCTGCAACCTTGACTGAATCGCAGATCAGGAAACGTAAGCTTTTCCGAAAGGGTGACAAGAAACTGGTCGAGGAATCGAAACCAATCGAGGAATCAAAGACCATGGATGAACAGACTGGATCCTCTAAGAAGTCAAAGAAGCGAAAGGCTTCTCAGAACTTCGCCGTGGTCGCTCACAATGATCAAGCCGTCCCCAACCAACCAGCTCAACCCCCTGCCAGGAAACCCTACAACGGAACTGCACCCTTGTGCAACCAATGTGGCCTACATCATCATGCTGGTGTGAAGTGCCGCACATGCCAAGTTTGCGGACTTATAGGTCATACAGCGAGGGTTTGCCCAACAGCAGCAGCACCAAATCAGATTAACAATAATCCTGCTCAAGCTCGTTTTCCACCGGGATCTTGCTACAACTGTGGCGAGATGGGCCATTTTAGTAGGAATTGCCCAAGACTTGCTAATGCAAATCCAGCATAGGGATGAGCATATGACCAACCAGAAGACAACATCGTTTAGAAATAATCACGTCTTATGTATTATTTTCTTTTGTTGTCACGATCCATGAAACGGTTGTTGTTATCATTGTTTATAAATAAATCTTTTATTTACATCGCAATGTATTTATGTGATTGTATGTATAAACAACATATCCTCTACAATACCGACAATCAAGGAACCGCATTCCTTGAAGAACAGACTACCCCCAAATTTCTTCCATTTTATGATCTCTTGCGTTTTTCACGAAAATCCTAAGTACCCGTTTCTTCCAAGAGAAACAAAGTACGAGGTGCCAAGTTAATAGCAATCAATAACAATATGATAACAATTAAACAATTATGTGGTTATGTGCTTATGTGTTCCCTTTTATGTGTCATGTAATTCAAATTATGTTATCCAAATCCTCGTAAAATCTTACATATCCTTGTGCAAGAGATTCCTAGTATGATACCCAAAGGTACTACCTAAAATCCTTAATGGACTTCTACGTTGTAGATAAGTCCCTTGGATTATAAAGTACTACTTCATAATTAGACCCCTTTAGTGGTCTAGTTAAACAGATTGATCCAAAAATCTGGTTAGGGATATCATGTGATGATATAGCTGAAAGGACTCCTTAGTGGCCTAATTAAGAAGATCCTCTGTTGATCTAATTAAAAGGACCCTATGGTAGTCTAGTCACTCTCATCTCAAGTTTGATATCTTTCCCCACAACATTACAAAACGAACTGTGCGGACTGTGCAAGGAATTACGTAATTATGGATGCATACATAATTATGGAATTTAGTGCACAGAAATCACAGCAAGTTCTATCATGTATCTAGAGTTAACCCTATTCATTTCCAATTCTGATGAAGCATCCGTTGAGGAAAAAAATGAACTAGCTATTCATTTTTCACTTCTGAAGAATATCCGTTGAGGGGAATGAATATCCGTTTGTAAATCCTTCATTTCCAACTCTGAGGAAATAACCGTTGAAAATGACTCCGTTAGTTCATTTTCGTTTCTGAAGATTTATCCGTTGAGGAAATGAATATCCGTTGTGTAATCCTTCATTTCCAACTCTGAGGAAATAACCGTTGAAAATGACTCCGTTAGTTCATTTTCGTTTCTGAAGATTTACCCGTGAGGAAATGAATATCCGTTGTATAGTCTTTCATTTCCAACTCTGAGGAAGCAACCGTTGAAAATGACTCCGTTAGTTCATTTTCATTTCTGAAGATTTATCCGTTGAGGAAATGAATATCCGTTGTGTAATCCTTCATTTCCAACTCTGAGGAAATAACCGTTGAAAATGACTCCGTTAGTTCATTTTCGTTTCTGAAAATTTATCCGTTGAGGAAATGAATATCCGTTGTGTAGTCTTTCATTTCCAACTCTGAGGAAGCAACCGTTGAAAATGACTCCGTTAATTCATTTTCGTTTCTGAAGATTTATCCGTTGAGGAAATGAATATCCGTTGATTTTTCTTTCATTTCAAATTCTGAAGAACAAACCGTTGAGGAAAATGACCTCGTTTGTTCATTTTTTTTGTTCTGAAGAATATCCGTTGAGAGAAATGAATATCCATGGATTATTCCTTCATTCCCATTTCTGACGAAGAATCCGTTGAGAAAGAATGAATCATCCATTCATTTTCACTTCTGAAGAATATCCGTTGAGGGAAATGTATATCCGTTTAGTTAATTCCTTTATTTTCCATTTCCGAAGAACCCGTTGAAAAGAAAATGACCCTGTTCATTCATTTTCGCTTCTGAAAAATATCCGTTGAGGAAAATAATCAGATTATGCTTTACATATCTTTGATGACTATTTGACACAAAGTCATAGACAAACTCCTACGAATAAATTTCGGGACGAAATTTCCTAAAGTAGGGGAGACTGTAACACCTGTGTCATTTCAACCATCAAACAAATTCCAAACCAATGAAATATTGTATTTCATACTTTGGACTTGTATAAATATGTGTATCTTTTGCACATATCAAGTCTTGTTCGATTTCAAGCTCTAAATCGCTTTCTGGAAGGTTATACGCGCACTGATGCGTAAATATAACCAGTTTAATGCAACGAACACTCCGGAATAGTGAAATAGGCTTAACATACCTTAAATAACCTCTACATAACTTAGATATAAGTTTTGGAAGGTTTGGTGTGGTGAAATCAAAGTTAAATCGCTTACAGGGACTAAAGTTGACAAACTGCGAAAGTATGCCAATTTGAACTGTAACAGACATTCCGGAACATGACCATAAGTTAAACATACCATAAATATCCTTTACATAGCTTAGAAATAGGCTTTGAGGGGTTCGGTGTGCTAAAATAAACTTTTGGGTCATTCAGGGACTAAAAGTGTCAAAAAGTGCACAAGTTTGCATTTTCGCGCATAACTTACGTTCTGAATACATCTGGACATCCAAAAATTTATGTAAGCATGACTATATTTTATTTTAGTGTTCGCCATAAGAAAAATCCATTCGTCGCGTTATTTGGATCGTTTTTCGCGCTTATGCGCATTCCGTCGTAATTAAGCGAACATCGCGTTCGTACGACCAAACGAACCATCATCCGGCATATTTTTGAGTATGTTTTGAGTTCCCTATACTTTAACTTCATTTTAGAGCCTTGAAATGAGGTTAACGGGGTTCAAACGCATCGAAAAAGGCCTTAAACACGTGCAGGGACCATTCCTGCCACTTTTGAAACTTTTCTGAAACTGGGGGGTCAGTGGCGTAGCGCGACTGCCTAGGCCCTCACCGTCGCGCTACGCGACTGCCTAGTCTGGGGCAGAAACATGCAGAAAACTCATTTTTCGCCTTTTCGGGACCGGATTCGATGTATCGACAGCTGTTTACAGTTGTTATCCACTCCCAAATCCCTTGCCAAGTGTTGATTCCCTATGGTTAGTGGCAATTTAGGCACCATAACATTCCGACACTTGTACGGACATGATTAAGGCACGATTTTCGACAAACGATCCTAACGGTTCGGGTATTCCTATAAATACCCAACCCACACAACATCAAAACCCACTAGAATTCTGATTTTGAGAGCTCTAAGTTGAAACCATTGTTTCATACCTGAGTTCTTGGATCGGGATTAGCATTCGGGGACCCTTCGTAAGTATTCTTTCGTTCTTTTCCTTATTTTACTGCTTTTCGAGTCAGAAAGTCAAACTTTGTTTGACTTTCAGCGTTGACCAGTAATGGTCAATGCGAAGTTCTTTTGAACTTCGCAACGTGAGTGTAATCACGTTGGTCATAGTCCCTTGGGACTATGCCCACTGATTACCACGTTGTCTAGGGTCGTAGGGTAAGCGATCTGATAAATCGCTTATACCTCGAACCCGACCCAGTTTGGTCGATCATTAGGATCCGACCAAACACATTAGGTGACCATAGTAGGTAGGGAATAACCTTCCGAGGTTATACCCTATGGTCACATCGTTTAAGTAGTTGTATGATAGGTAGTTTATATGCCTTAGGTAAATTACCAGAATACCCTTTTCATGTATAATTGGTAATTAAGCATATGTAACCTAAACCTTTATCACATAACTGATTATGTAATATGTTTAGGCATATAACACTTGTCATAGGGCTAGTTAGGCGGTCCGAACGCGTTTCACGCGAACGACGCGTTAAAGTAGCATAAGCTACCTAAACGGGTCGTAATGGGTCGTAGACACTTAGGTTAAGTTTCATTTAGTATGTAGGCTTTGATTAACCATATCACATGAGTTCCTACACTCATTTGGTTTACAAACCCTCATGCTACCCAGTCTTCCGATTTAGGTCCGGTTTATTAATGTAGTTACCTATATTAGGTGCCGTTTGATATTCCGCGATCTCTAGCATTGTTTGGTTGTTACTCAAGGACTTCTGAGCAATCTCAAGTGAGTACATAGACCCCTCTTTTACTGTTTTCCAAACTGTTTTGGGGTGGAACACATGTGCCTACTTGTTACTTTCATGCTTTCCTGTTTTCACATCATATACATGCTATGTTCGTTAGTACATTATAGTACATGATTTCATTACATCTTATGCTAGGTGTGCCCATTGTGTGCATTACTTAGTACATCGTTTTACATTACATTTCATGCTAGGTGTGCCCATTGTGTGCATTACTTAGTACATCGTTTTACATTTCATCTCATGCTAGGTGTGCCCATTGTGTGCATTACTTAGTACATTGTTTTACATTGCCTTTCTGTTGCATATGCTTATCCAGCGTATGAACACATTATACTACATTTTGAACCGTTGTAATCATTTGACTATGTGATCCGTTGATATCTGTGAACCGTTTGTATTTGTAACCGTTGAACCACGTGAACCGTTTGTAACCGTTGAACCACGTGAACCGTTTGTAACCGTTGAACCATGTGAACCGTTTGTAACTATTGAACCGTTTGTATCCATTACATGATTTACATTAGACATGAACATTACTTTGGTGGTTTGGTTTGATTAAGTGATTAAGTAACGATGCGTGTGTAATATGATACAAACATGGTGGATATGCCGCTGGTACTTCCTATATATAAGTGTTTGTATGGTATTACATATCGTAGCGTTATTTGAATCATTTCAGTTTGATACATATAACATTTTATACAAATAACATACTTTTCACAAGACATTGTTTTACAAACAACTTATCTTATACAAACTCAGTCTACATGGTTATTCATTTAACCATACATTATTCTTTTATCTATACATATCATTTGAACTTATTGATTTTCAAACGATTTACAAGACAAAGCAAACTAAAAGGTTCATGACTAAACATTTTCTCAAACATAAGTCATGAAACCTATTTTCACAAAACCTATGTATCTCACAGGCATTTTTATGCTGACGTACCTATTTTCACATGTGTTTTTCAGGAACTGTTGCATAAAATGATCAAGATACATATAGGCAGACTTGGGCTTTAGTGACAATAAAAGATGCAGACTAGTTAATTATGTTGTATTTCCATGTTTGTTTAGACATTGTAACACTTTTAATCAATAAAACGAAACTTTAATTTCCATGGTTGTGAAACATTAATTCTGTTACAACACTCCCCGATGTTTCCGCCACGTTTTGTATGTTCTACGTGGTCGGGGTGTGACAGAAAACATCACGTGGAAGTACGACGAGAGGGAACGTCGTTTCTGAGGAGCCAGTCGATTGTGGTTAAAAAGTTTTTGTATAATAATATGTGAAAAAAGTATAATATATATAATATAATAATAATATAATGTATAATAATAAAATAACATATCTATAAAATATATGGTTTGTATTGACGCATAATATATATAAAAATCTAAATGTCGCAAGGACGATGATTTTGGTTATATCTGTGTGTTGACTTGATTATGTTGTGATTGCCTTGTTGTGTGAAATTGTTATCCAATGTGCGACAATAATTTAAATATATCTTGTTAATTACTCAGATGGAAAACGCAATAAATGCACCGGCCAACGAAGTTAACCAATCTGAACAAAATAATGACGACCATTTTCTCAATAGGCAAGATATAGAAAATATCATTGCTCAGGGAATAGCCAACGCTATCCCTGCAATCGTCGCTGTTGTTAAGAATCCCATTGAACCTTCTCAAGCCAACCATAGCAAACGTACTCGTGATGATAATTTCAGTAACAGTGTTAATGGAGGCGGCAATAATGACAATAATGTGGTTCAAGCCCCAATACTCAAGAAAATGAAAGTTGCAACACCTGGTTGCACTTATAAAGAATTTCTTTCCTGTAAACCAGTCGAATTTGCAGGCAATGAAGGGGCGACTGCCGCACTGCATTGGTTAGAAAAGACTGGAGCAGTAATTAAAATAAGCAATTGTGCAGAGGAAGACAAGGTAATGTATGCATCCCACCTTTTCAAAGAAGAGGCGTTAGAATGGTGGAACACGGTGCTGCAAGTCAAGGGAAGTGACATTGCTTATGCCATGAGTTGGGAGGAATTTAAGGGATTGGTGGAAAGAAAATTTTGTCCCGACTATGAAAAGGAACAAAAGACAAATAATTTCCTGAACCACCAGATGGTGGATGTTGATTGTCGAGGGTATACTTCAAATTTTTTCGAGTATGCTAGAATTGTACCAACTCTGGCTTCGCCAGAACCGGTGCTTATTTCTCGCTATATATGGGGTTTAATTAGCGAGATCCGTGATATAGTCAAAGATGCGAGACCCCGCACAATTGACGATGCGGTTGAATTGGCCAACACCTTAACCGACGGACTGGTACGCACGAGGGAAGAAAATAGGAAAAAGGAGTTGGCTCAAAGGATTACCCAAGGATTTCGGGTGGGTAATAATAATAGTAATTTCAAGAAAAAGGGAACCGGGTAGTCTTCCATACCACCATTTTGCAAGAATTGCAAAAAGAAGCATTTTGGAAAATGCAAGGAAAATTGCAATTTCTGCAAGAGACCAGGCCACCAAGGGGAGGAATGTAGGAAGAAAACCGTAATCTGCTACAACTGTGGCGAAACGGGACACTTCAAGCCCGATTGTACGAAATTGGTCAAGCCAGCCGATAACAAGGCCAAACCTGCAGAAGGAACTACTAAGAAGAATGCAAGAGCCTTCCAGCTGACAACACAAGAAGCAGATCTGATTCCCGATGTGATAGCTGGTACGTTTCTGGTACATGACATTTATGCGAAAGTATTATTTGATTCTGGTGCAAACCAAAGTTTTATAAATACTTCATTCTGCCAAGCCCTTAAGCAACCCTTAACCAAACTTAAGCAGATTTATACGGTAGAAACAACAGATGGAAATTCTGTTAACATAGATAAGATTTTGCAAGAAGGAAAAATAGAACTCTCAGGCCATAAACTTTTTTGCAAACCTGCTACCTATGAATTTAGTTGGATTCGATGTGGTGTTAGGAATGGATTGGTTAGTAGCCAACCATGCTCGAATCCTCTGTGATAAGAATTCCATAGAAATTCATACACTCGCAGGAGAAATAGTTGTGGTTACAGGAGATAAACCATGTAAACCAATGAAGTTCATTTCGGTAATGAAAGTTGCTAGTTATGAACAAAAACAAGGAATAGTATATATGATTTCAGTAATCATTAACACTAAAAGGAAGGAACTTAAGGAAATCCCAGTAGTGTCAGAATACCCGGATGTATTTCCAGAAGAGCTACCTGGATTACCACCAGGTAGAGAAGTAGAGTTTAGAATTCATGTAATTCCTGGACCTACACCAATAGCTAAGGCACCCTATCGGTTAGCAGCCACAGAAATGTTAGAACTAAAGAAGCAATTGGATGAATTACTAGGCAAAGGATTCATACAACCTAGTTCATCCCCTTGGGAAGCACCTATGCTGTTTGTAAAGAAGAAGGATGGTTCAATGCGAATGTGTATCGATTACAGGGAATTAAATAAGGTTACAGTTAAGAATTGATACGCATTACCTAGGATTGTTGATCTGTTTTATCAACTTCAGGGAGCTAGATATTTCTCCAAGATAGATATGCGCTCAGGATATCATCAGTTGAAGGTACAGGAAGAAGACATACCTAAAACTGCTTTCAGGACAAGGTATGGTCACTACGAGTTTACGGTCATGCCATTTGGACTAACAAATGCTCCTGCTGCATTTATGGACATGATGAATAGGATCTGTAAGCCATATTTGAATAAATTTGTAATTGTCTTCATCGACGATATACTTATTTACTCCAAAAGCCAGGATGAGCATTGTGAGCACCTGCATGCACTCTTAACCCTGTTAAGAAATGAAAAGCTTTACGCCAAATTCTCAAAATGTGAATTTTGGCTACAAGAGGTGCAATTTTTAGGACACATGGTAAATCACGAAGGTATTCACGTAGATCCCTCAAAGATAGAAGCAATCATGAATTGGAAGGTCCCGCAATCAGCTACGGAAGTTAGAAGTTTCCTAGGGTTAGCCGGATATTATAGGCGCTTCATACGTGATTTCTCTAAGATAGGTGTTCCATTAACTAAGCTAACCTGTAACACTGTTAAGTTTGAATGGGGACCTAAGCAAGAAGAGGCCTTTAGGATCTTGAAGCAAAGATTAACAAATGCCCCAATTTTTACCTTACCCGACGGAACGGAAAATTTTGAAGTCTTCTGCGATGCTTCTAAGCTAGGATTAGGATGTGTGCTAATGCAACGCAAAAAGGTCATTGCGTATGCATCAAGACAGTTGAAGAATCACGAGGAAAATTATATGATTCATGACTTAGAGTTAGGAGCAATAATTTTCGCCCTTAAAATTTATAGACATTATCTGTATGGAAGTAAGTTTACTGTCTACACAGATCATAAAAGTTTAAGGTACATATTTGGGCAAAAAGAATTAAACATGAGGTAAAGAAGATGGATGGAAATTCTAAGTGACTACGATTGTAATATTCAAAATCACGAAGGAAAGGTGAATGTAGTAGCAGATGCCTTGAGTCGTAAGTATCATGAAAAACAAAGGCGAGTTCATGCTCTTAGACTAAATCTCCAATTAGATTTAATGGAGCAACTGAAGAACGTTCAAGAAACGGCAATCAAGGATGATGCCGAAGGAATGAAAGGATAGATAATGGAATTAGAGCAAGGGACTGATGGAATTTAGAGATTCCATAAGAAATGGATTTGGATAACTAGGCAAGGAGATTTAAGAAATAAGATTCTAGAAGAAGCCCATAAATCTAGGTATACGATGCATCCTGGTAATAACAAGATGTATCAAGATTTAAGAAACAATTTCTGGTGGATAGGAATGAAAAAGGACATAGCTAGATATGTTTCTAAGTGTCTAACTTGTTCGCAAGTTAAGGCAGAACACCAGAAACCTTCAGGTTTACTTCAACAGTTAGAAATGCCTGTATGGAAATGGGAACTAATAACAATGGACTTTGTTACTAAGTTGCCTAAGACCAGGGAAGGTAACGATGAAATTTGGGTCATAGTAGACCGATTAACCAAATCAGCTCATTTCCTACCAATGAAGGAAACCTTTGGTATGGAAAGATTGGCTAGGTTATACGTAGACGAGGTAGTATCCCTACATGGAGTCCCACTCTCCATTTTTTCAGATAGGGATAGTCATTTCACTTTGCATTTTTGGACAAGTTTCCAAGAAGCATGTGTAATAGATTTCGGTGGAAATTGGGATGACCACTTACCATTAATTGAATTCTCCTATAACAACAGTTACCACACAAGTATCAGTGCTGCCCCGTTCGAAGCACTGTATGGACGAAAGTGCCGAACCCCAGTTTGCTGGGCTGAAATAGGAGAAAGCCAATTATCAGGTCCCGAGATTGTACAGGAAACCACCGACAAGATAACTCAAATCAAGGAAAGACTGAAAACGGCTCGAGATCGCCAAAAGAGTTATGCAGATAATCGACGCAAGCCGTTAGAATTTCAAGTTGGAGACAAGGTACTCTTGAAAGTTTCTCCTTGGAAAGGAGTAGTTCGATTCGGTAAGAAAGGAAAGCTAAGTCCAAGGTACATAGGACCATTCACAGTTACCCAACGGATAGGACCAATTGCTTATCGCTTACAGCTACCAGAAGAATTAGCCAGGGTACATGATGTGTTTCATGTATCTAATCTCAAAAAATGTTTATCTGATGAATCACTGGTAGTACCTCTTCAAGATATAGAGGTGAATGAAAAGCTAAAATTCGTTGAGAAACCGCTCCAAATAGAAGACAGAAAGGTCAAATTCCTCAAGCACAAAAGATTGGTGCTAGTCAAAGTAAAGTGGGATTCGAAAAGAGGACCCGAGTATACATTGGAGTTCGAATCAGAAATGAAGCCAAAATATCCTTACTTGTTCCAGTAAATCTCGAGAAGGAGATTTTAAATAAGGTGGGGAGGATGTAAGGACCTGCACGAAATTGTCCTAAAACACTCCGTAAGTAGAAAACCGGGCCCCTAAAACCCTAAATTTTAGGAAAAATCAAGAAAATCAATTTTTATTGATCTGTCGTGGGCCACGTAAGACTTAAGGATAGTCTACGCGTGGCGAGACAACTCTGTAAGTCTCCGGATAAGCTTTAGGCCACGTGTCAGACACGTGGCAGACCTACACCATGACACGGCAGCCCTAGCCGTAGCTAGGGTGGCCCTCGCGGGCCGCGTAGGATCCCCTTCAGACTTACGCGGGCCGCGTAAAACTCAAATTTCAGCTATATAATGAGCATTGCATGGCCTTTCATCTGTGCTCGTAAAACTTCTTCAAAACCGAAACATTCTACTCAATTTCGTAGATTTAAGTATCGAAACGCTGCTACGATTACAGGGTAATAACTCGATCACTGCTACGATACAATGTCCGATCGATTGAAACCGATCCGATGGATGTTTAAGTGCTGCCCGAATTCGGGCTATCCTTTGTCATTTGTAACACCCCGAAAACGGGTTTGGTAATCAAACCTCGTTAATAGTAAAAACGGGTAAAATACCGTTAGTAGTAAAATTAACCCGGTGAATATTAGGATTTAAATAAATAAATCTAATATTTATTAAAAGGATGGGAAATACTTTGAGAAAGCAAAGTATATAAAAAGGCCCGAGATTTAACGGGAGTTAAAATAAAACAGGTTTTTGAACAAGAACTAATTAACTAGGAAAAATTATAACCTAGTTAACTACAAGTCTAGAAATAACTTGAAATAAGGTTAGAATAACCTTATTTAAATGTTAAACAAAAGGGGAGGGACTAATGTTGTTAAACTTGAAACTATTATTATTAGTTAAAAAAAAAAAAACCAAAACACCATTTAGGTGTCTGGTTCGATCAACAGGAAGAGGAGGGCGACCTCCACCCTCAAAACCCTAACAACTCACTAAACTCTCAAATTGAAGGCTCAATTCAAGTTGAAATCGAAATTTGAGCATAGATTACTGATCCTCGTCACAAGAGGATTACAAGGTATGTAAAATTTGATGAAAACTTTCAACTTGAAATTCTCATGAAATTGGGAAATCTGAAAATTTATGTTGCATGTTTGCTATTTGGGTTGATATAGTGTCTAGGAGTAAAACCTAGACAATAACATGTGAAATCATGGCTAAATTCTGAAAATTTCATGAACACATTGAAGGTGATTCATGGGTTTTGTGAGAAAATGATGAACACTAGGATGTAGAATGCTAATCTAGTGTAAATTGATGCATAGAAACTGATTTCTGAAAATATGATGTGTAGTTCATGAACACTAGACATAGAGGTTTGATTTGTGATGTAAGTCTTGGTAAAAAATAACTAGTTATGAACTAGTTAGTAAATATGTAAAATTATGCCCACTAGGTGTTTGTTAAAATGCCTAAACGAAGCTAAAATGTTGAAATTCCATGTGAAGTGTGCATTTGAGTATGATGATAGATCAATTGACTACTAGGAAGTCAAACTAACCAATGATTTAATCGAGCGATAAAGTCGACCTAAGACCCGTTAGATGGAGTAGTCATAATTGATAATGACTAATCTAACCATCTTATGAATTATGATGATAGTTGACGCCTAACGAGCTAGGTGGAAGCTTGATGAGTGAACGGGTCAAACAAATCAAGAAGGAAAGAAGAAAGCGTATTCGGATGCGAGGTAAGTAAAGCTTACGCCCCTTTACATTATGTACAAATTACATAATTGCAAATATTGTTTATGAATGCTACTAAATGGTTGGTATAGAATGTTCCGACACAATTCAATAAGAGTCGGAACAAGGGAAATTGGTAAGAAATCATGAGTTATGGAAAAAGGGGTAAAATGGTAAATCAGTCATGTAATGACGAACAAATAAAAACGGTTTTAAGTAAAACGAGTACAAGGAAAAACCGGGATAGGTTTAAAGGGGATG
>JARYGA010008325.1:0-52571 GCA_030545235.1 Helianthus tuberosus
GATATGGCACTAAGCCTTGTTACAAAGGACAACCAAGATATATATATATATATATATATATGCTATGATCTCATTTGATAAAAAGGGTTTTAAGGTTTGAACATAGTTCGTTACCTTTAATTAGGGGTCGTAGACCACTACTATCACCATAATTGACGATATAATATGGCCCGTAGGCGATTCGTTTGACATAAAAAACGATGTTAAACTAATGGTCATCGCACTGATGATATCAGTCATGATCGCACTTGATCGTATAGACTTCGAGACTTGGGCATAGCCCTCCGCTTTGGACAGGGAACCATAATGGTCACAACTGTCATTGTCTCAAATGGATGATATAATATAGTCTGTAGACGAAACATCTATAGGGATGTTAAGTATGATTATCATGTTGATGATATTAGTCATGATCGCGTAGATCATATAGACTATTAGGTTTGGGTATGACCCACCACTTTGATCAGGGGACCATAAAGGTCACTACCATTATTGTCTTATCGACAATAGAGTAAAGTATAGCCCGTAGGCACTTCATCATTATCGATGTTAATATTGTGATCATCATACTGATGATATTAGTCGTGATCACACTGATCATATAGACTATGAGATTTGAACATAGCTCACCCCCTTGGGCAAGGAATCATAAAAGATTACAATTGTCTTTTTCACAAATGGACAATATATCATAGCCCATAGGCAAAACATCATTAAGGATGTTAAATTCAATCATCATATTGATGATTTTAGTCATGATTGCATCGATCATATAGACTATTAGGCTTGAGCATAGCTCACTACCTTGGACATGTATCATAAAGATCACAATGTCATTGTCTCAAATAGACAATATGTTATAGCCCGTAAGCAAAACATCACTAAGGATGTTAAATGATATGTTCATCGTATTAGATTATATTAGTCATGATCGCATTGATCATATAGACTATTAGGCTTGAGCATAGCTCTTTACCTTAGACAGGGGACCATAAAGGTCACAACTGTCTTGTTTTAACTGACAAAGCGGTATTGTGATTCCTCTCCTTCCACATAGTTGGGAATTGTCGGAGATTTGGAATGAATATTGTCACAAAGTTGACAAAGATTTTCTCCTTTCCACACAGTTGGAAGTTTAATTAGAGATTTTAATGATACGTTTCAGCCAATGTATTGAATATGAATTCTTCTCCTCATTTGGAGTTGCGTCTCAGTTGACGTTGATAATATAAGTCCCTATCCACATTGGAAGATCTGGGAATACGTCACAGTTGACGTTTAAATATATGTCCCTATCCACATAGGGATAATCGGGAATAGGCCTCAATAAAGTACAACGTATATAATACAGCTCAATAAAGTACACTGTATGATACGGCTCAATAAAGTACACCGTTTAAATACATGGCCTTTCTCCACATTGGGATATTTGGGAATACACCTCAATACAGTCAGCTTATAAGATACGGCTCGATACAGTCACCGTTTAAGTACATGCCATTTCTCCACATTAGAATATTTGGGGATACGCCTCAATATAGTACAGCGTATATGATACGGCTCGATACAGTCACCGTTTAAGTACATGCCCTTTCTCCACATTGGGATATTTGGGGATACGCCTCAATATAGTACAACGTATATGATACGGCTCGATACAGTCACCATTTAAATACATCCTTCTCCACATTTAGAGAATTGGGGATGATTAGTATCATGGATGGATGAACTTTATGTCTCCTTTCCACACATTTGGGAATTAGTCGGAGATCTTAGATGAGTGTCGTTCCATAATTGGACGAGAACCACTTAAAGATTTTTAGGATTATATGGGTGTGAGGGAATCAGTTTTCCACTTCTATCACCTTTTTAACCACTACCATTGGTGGGAAATTTAAGACAGAGTCTTTTATCATGGTCTTATTTACTAGTCTTAATCACATAAGAACTAGTAGACCGAGTAATTTCAGAAGAGATTTATTTGCTTGATTGCTAGCGGTTCTTTGACTAATCGTGTTCACCCAATAGAGTTGGCACTTTTAGTCCTTCTCCTCAGTTGAAGTTTCGAGGACACGTCTCATTTGACTTTTTAATTATATGCGCTTCTCCTTAGTTGGAGATTTGGTATACACCGCAATACAGTACAATGTATACGATACGGCTCAATAAAGTACACCGTTTAAATATATACCCATCTCCTTTGTCGGGAGACATGGGGATACACCTCAATAAAGTACAGCGTATATAATACAGCTCAATAAAGTACACCGTTTATAATATACCCTTTCTCCACATGGGATATTCAGGAATACGCCTCAATATAATACAGCGTATATAATACAGCTCAATAAAGTACACTGTATATGGTACGGCCCAATAAAGTACACCGTTTATAAATAAGCCCCTCTCCTTATTAGGAGAATTTGGGGATATGTCATCACATATTTGGACGAACATTTTGCACTTTTTCAACCACTCATTGGTGGGAACATGTGCGTTTGGCCTTTGTCTATTGCGCAATTAAGAGATCTGTTTGATAAGGTAGGATCAATAAATGTGACATTCATATCATTAGAAGGAAAAATCATAAAATGGGCTCCATAAAATCAATGATTCTTATTATTGCAGTAATATCGCCAAATTATATTAGATGCTTACTATTAGCCGATTTCAGTACAATATGACCCTTGGGAGATCTTAGTGGTTCCATGCATTAAACCGTCAGACTGGCCAGGCATGAAAGCAATCTATGGGACACACTAAGATACTGCCAATTATCATATGGCGCTTCCATCAAACTATGTTTGGCATTCGTAGTTGCTAAAAATCAATGAAATAAAAATCATTGTCGTACTCCAGTTGGAGAAATTGCTGGCAAGAGTTGCTGAATTTATATAATATAATATATACCCAGATGGGTTTTGAATTAATCGAGCTCGAAGACTCTAAATTTTTTGCTTTAAGCATGAATCTGAGAAAGTGATTCCTTTTTCTGCTTATTCTCTAGAATGTGAGAATTTTTTGAATCAAGAATAGAATTTGGTGCAAAATGCACATATTTCTCTGCCATAATACGGCTTTCCATAACAGCCGGTGAGATATCACCGGAACGTCTATCAAATATGATAGACTTTGGATAAATGATATTAGGATATCACAAGAATATCAAAAGATATATCATTAGGTGACGAGGTTTATCATCCTCGTATCGGAGTCATCGTCTCCAAAGCATATGTAGTTCACCATATGGAACTTCACGCTACTCAATGGTTGGGATCCTCGAGTCCGTGACCCATTATAGTTTCTTCATCTTACCCGCGACATCTTGGCGGTATAAAATCAATAACTACTAGTTAGATTAAGAGTAGTCTTATATTCAGGTCTAAACTCGGAATTTTTTTAAAGGAATATGCATTTGTGATATTTGAGATTAGACACTAAAGGCAAGTGTCTAATTTACTCAAACTATAGCTCTGATACCAACCTGTCACACCCCGATTCCGGTGGGCCCGGATGGGTACACACGTGACGGCTGGATAATAGTTATCACAATATAATAATATGCAGTGGAAGTATTGGATTGAAATTATTAAAATAAAGCTTGAATGTATGAAAGTATTACAAGTGTTCGATACAAGCCCACAGGCAGGATCCAAATAAACAGAGCTTTAGACATCAAAGGCCTTAAGCTTCAGGAGTGCAAATTCCTTAGCCTTCATTCTAGCCGACCCGTATTCCCAGCCTATTATGAGGTTCGGTACCTGCTGTTCAATCTTTTGAAAATACGTCAGCCAAAGCTGGTAAATACAATTAACTGACTATTTGGAAAAATAGTTTTTCGAAAAGAGTTTTATACATATAGATAACCCGTAGGTGATCTTTTAAATATATCTTGGGATTTTTCTTGTTACGAGATTATATGCTTGATTAACCCATTGGGTTGTCCGGACCTGGTATCAATAACCCCCAATAACAGTAACTATCAAGTAAACGGAATAAAACCGTATTCATACACTTTTGCGCAATTATAGGCGACTTACTTGTGTAATAACCGCCTCAAGAGGCATATTTGCCATCCCAAGTTTACACTAAAATAAGTCAAGAGTATTTACCTTATTGCTAGCTTCCAATCAACAAGACTATATTTGGCAAAAAGCCACGAGTCTAAGTATATTGACTCAATTCCGATTATCTGGGGGTACTATAGTCTGGAATGAACAGATTTATTATCAGTTAGAATGTATACGGGTGAAAGGTAGTCCCTTTAGACATGACCCGATACTTAGGAATAAGTTCGCTAAATTAAGCGTATATAGAATAGAATGTGGTTTAAACCCAACAAGTACTAGGACTTGTATAATATGGGTAAACATAATACATTCTAGATTTTTGAGGTCAAAACGATAAGGTTAAACCCTTTTTCGGTAAACTTATGTAAACTAGTTACGTAAGTCTAACCGTACGTGTATAAGCGATAACGGGTAACCGGATGAGTCATGAACATGTTCCATATGCCAATATACTTTAAAAAAGTTATAATATCAGTAGGATATCAACTTGTATGCCCGTTAAGGTTTTAAAATCAAACTATGCCTTATAAGGGCATTTTGGTAATTTTACAATTTATAAAAGGAGCTTGCGAATAAACTGATGTTATGGTCATAAACACTCTGTAGAAATGGTTTAATTATGATATCATATCAGTAGGATATCAAATATATGTGTGGTTTACACTTTAAGACCAAACTATGCACCATAGGGGTATTTTGGTCATTTCACACATAGTTTGAGAATTTATTTGGGATTCTGAGTTCATGACTTATAACTACTATAAAAATATTTAAAATGATTTATAAAATCAGTAGGTAACAAATCTTTGTTCATAATTATGGTTTAAAACCATCCTATGTGCCTAAACGGCGTTAAAGTCGTTAAATGACGATTTATGTGAAGATTTATGAAATCTGATGTTATGACCAGCTTGAGTAGTTAAAATATTTTATTTTTCATAACACATCAGTAAAACAAAAGTTTTGGTTTGAATATTATGCTTAAAACACATTTTATGTGCCATAAAGGCATTATCGTCATTTATCGGCATTATTTACGAAACTGAGGTTAAACTCGGTTTACAATCGGACTTAGTATCCCAAATAATCCTAATAATAATATCACATCAGTAAGTAATTGAGTTTTATAACAAAATTATGTTTAAAACTCATTTTAGACTTAAAAGGGCATTTTAGTCCTTTTAAAAGCCTAGTTTACGATTATATGCGTAAACTCAGTTTATGACCAGATTATAAACATCAAAATATGTTAAACATATTAACATATTAGTACATAATTCAATTGCAAGCTTATTTGTGTCTAAAAATTTATTTTTGCTAAAAAGGGCATAAAGGTCAAAGTATGGCATAAATACCGAAATTTGCATAAAACTCAGATTCCTAGTCCGATCGCGTAATATAACATTATAGGATTATACTACATTATATTATGTTCATAACGGAACCTAAAATCAGTAGCATACTAGTCTAATTCGGTTTATAACCAAAAGTCAACGTAGAAGTCAAACTACGCGACTTTCGGTTGCGAACCGGCCCTAAAACGGGAATTGACGAGCCGAACATATTTACACATGTTCTAATAATTATTACCAAGTTGTTTAAGTGATAAAACATATTTTAGAACACTTCTAAACTCATATCACAATTATTTTAAAAATCCGACCTTTTGACTTTTAAATTATTATTACTTTGACTCGTCAATTGACCAAGCAAACGTGATTCTTAGGAGGTGCCCTTTTGAGGGATTAACACCTACCTAATTACAATCACGTAGCCATGTTCGTTGTGAACAATGACTTGACCTTTTAAGGTCCCACTAAAAGTCAAAGCGTTATTACGATAACGCTTGACTTTTGGCTTAAAAGCCATTAAAACATAAACTAGTGGCTAGGAACACTTACAAAGGGTCCTAGCAATCTTTTCAACTAGAATAGGCTTCCTTATGATCAAGAATCCCAGAAAGCTTAAGGAAAACTCAAGCTAGAGAGAAATGAAAGAAAGTTGCAAGTGTTGAATAAATTCTAAGGCCTTGTATAGTTTTCAAGAGTTACTAGGATTGTGCCAAGTGTTATGTGTGTTCTCCAAGAAATAATAGGATTGTAACATGTGTAAACTAGATTTAAAAACCATTAAAGAGTCCCTAGTATTGAATTATGTGAGTATGGAGGTTTGTGTGATGAACATGGTGAACAAACTTGCAGCTGGAAGTAACAATCTGCACAGATCATGCCGTCGCGTTGCGCGACTGAAAGGGGGAGGAGGTGTCGCGCAGCGCGACCCCCTGTGGTCTCAGCAAATCAAGTTTTAAAAGTGGTAAGTTTAGTCCTTGCACCTTATAACATGAAATAACTTTCGTTTTTAGTACTTTTTGCCCTTCAAGTTATATTTTAGGTGTTTATGGAAATATAACAAACACCGTTAAGTGTCGAGTTTGTTAAAAGGTCACTCAGAGGTGAGAATTCACATGTTGATGCTTTTAACCCCTTTAACTCGCAACTTGTGCGTATTATCGTTTAACGGCATCAAATCCATAAACGATCACCATAGGCATTCCCGAGAGTATGAACGAGTATTATGAAGCACCAGGTTCGTTAAAAGGTCACTCAGAGGTAAGAATTAACATGTTTACACTTTTAACCCTTCGATGCAAAACTTTTTAAATTATATTGCAAACGGTTTCGTTTATCCAACAAGTGGCTTATTAAAAGAATACGAAAACCGTATAAGGTCACTCAGAGGCTTAGTTTAACCATGTTGACACTATTAGTCCTTGTATATTCAAATCTTTCATTGTTTGGCAATAATAGTCCCTTCTAGTCAACGTTGACTTAATTAGGATTAGGGACATGTGTCAACATATAATTGGAGATGATTTTTACGAGGTGTTACAATCTATGTGTATATGTATATGTATATGTGTGGTTGTGTATGTGTATGTATGTGTAGATGTGTGTGCGTTTGTATGTGCGTGTATGTGTATGTGTCTCTATGAACATGTGTGTATTTGTGTTTAATAGTGTACGTATGTATATGTGTATGTGTACATATGCGATGTATGCATGCATGTATATGTAATTGTGTACGTATGAGGGTAAGACTATGTGTGTGTATGTACGTCTTTGTGTAGTGTGTGTATGTATGTATATGTGTACGCTTCTGCATGTATATATATTTAATTGTGTACGCGTTTGATGTGTGTTTACATGTGTTAGTGTACGTGTGTGATGTGCGTTTGTGTGTGTTTGTTTGTATGTGTGGATGTGTATGTATGTACGTGTACGTGTGTATTAGCGTAATCTGGGCAAACCACAGGGACAATCCAGGCACTTTTCTCTTTATTTTGTATAAAACTTCTTCTGTAGTCGAGCATGATCCAGTGCCACCAGGCACCATATCGTCCGAGCACACCGTCCCCCCGGGGAGCCATGACTTTGAAATCTTGTTGCTCGCGATGGACATAACGGCCGGAAAATGTTTGGGAGATGTCAATGTACCATTGAACAATAATATTATTAAATAGTTTTTTTTTAATTTTAAACCTTATATAAACCTTGGGGCTCAACGTATGCAAAAGTCCCATGAAGTGGTCGAGCTTATGAGAGATGGATAATTTGAGAGAGACTTTGAGTTTTACTCGAAGCCGCACGACCACCTAACCGAAAAGACGTTGGAAATGACTCTAAAACGAAAGCCGATTATTGAGAAAAAAAATATAGACTTTGAGTTTTAGAGTTTTTTTTAATGTTTTTTAATGAAATGTTATTTGTTTTTTAATTTTATAAATTGAGAGATTAAATAAAATATAAAAAAATTAATAATTGAGTAATGATTGATAGGGGGTTATGGGACACATCCACTACACACACATATAACCCTCATAACCCCCACGTTTCACTTTTTTGCCGCTTGTTACATAATACCCACGTTTCACTTTTTTGCCGCTTGAAATTATAAAAAAATGTACTATAAATTCATAATTAAGATGGATCAATATTGATTGATATTAACAGCTACAACTATTAAAGCGCAATATAGTATATTAAGATGTGTTAGAACCATTATTGACTATTATGACTGTAACACCCCAAAAACGGGTTTGGTAGTCAAACCCCATTAATACTAAAAGACGGGTAAAATACCGTTAGTGGTAAAATTAACCCGGTAAATATTAGGATTTAAATAATTAAACCTAATATTGAATAAAAATAGAATAAAAGTTTTGAGAAAAAACAACGCTTATGACAGGCCGACTTAGCGGGACTTAAATAAGACGGGTTATAACTCCCGAAACCCGCTAAATTAACTAGGAATAATTAACCTAGTTATTTATTTTTAGTAAAACAATGAAGGAGCTTGTAGTAACTAACCCATTAATAAAACCCTTAAACTTTGAGGGACTAAAAGTGGGCAATTGGAATGATGTTTAATTTAAGAGTTTATAAAAAAATAATACAAAACACACACATGGGTGTGTGTGGTCGATCGACCAGGAGCAGGAGAAAGGGGGTGAAACCCTAGCTCACCCAAATTCATCAAATTGAAGGCCAAGACTAGTTCAAATCAAATGCATGAACACATAAAAACGATCACCAAGCTTAGGGGATCATAAGGTACGTCAAATTTTTGATATTTATGAAGTTGAGATTCTTGGTGAATTTATGAAAATCGAAATTTAAGCTTGAATGATTGATGTTTTAGTGAAACTAGGATGAATCCATGTTTAGGAACGAACCCTAGTCAATAAATTTATAAAATGGTGTTCATCACTATGAAAATCCATAATCACCAATATAGGTGCTTAGAGGGTTTTGTAGAAACATGTCAAACACTAGGATTATGATTATTATTCTAGTGTAATTTGAGTTCCATTAAGTAAATTCAGATTTGTTGATGCTAAATTCGTGTATGTGATATTTTTAGGGTTTGATTGCTAAAAATAGTGTTATAATGTCGTAAACATGTTTTAAATTGAAAGCTGAATTCAAACAGCTTCTGATCAGAATTTACAGCCGACTTGTTTTGGCTGTAACGTGGACAAAACTTGATAAGAACATGTGTTTCTTGACTCTAAAATGTAATTCCAGGAAATATCTTTAAAACCCCACTGGAATTGCATTTTTTCGACGAAAATTGAGCGTTTTATGAATTTTTCCGTATCGAAGGTTCAAGTTGTGTTTTCTGGCAGAATTTGCAGCCCATTACGAATGTCATAACTCAATTTAGGGATTTATTTATGATCTCAAATTTTTACTGTAGATTTCTTTAAGTGATTAAAAAAATCTCGAATTGAAATTTCGTCTATCGGATAAACGAGGAATTTTAAATGAATTTTTTCGTAAGCTGTAGTCAGAAGTGACGAATCTGATTGCAGCTTAGTAAATGAATTTTTACGAATTTTTGGTAAAGAGTTAGATCTTGAAATTCTAACACAAGGCCTAACCCTCCGAGTGGTACGTCATATAAAAAAATCACAATTTGTGAAGACTTGTAAACAAGTCAACAAAAACAGCCTATTTTCAGTGTTATGAAATTGGCTTGATTGGGTATCCATAGGAACGCCTAATAACGTGATAAAAAAAGGGGGGGGGGTTTCATTTATAGATGAAAACCCGTAGATGTCGCCTAATGAATAGTGTGTCTTTGATAATAGATGGGTTTGCCTAAGTGAGTTACTGAACGCAAATTTGCATTTTGTTTGATTAAGGGTAAATGACTTTTATAAGTCATATCAACCAATGATGAAGTCGAATAGTAGATTCGACATAGAATTCGTAAGATGGAATAGCCGTATGTGATAATGACTAATCTAACCGTGTTACGAATTATGATTATATTTTGACGCTTGACAAGCTAGGTGGAGACTTGGAAAGGAAGCGGGTCAAACGAATCAAGTGTGAAGGAAAAACGTGTTTCGGATGCAAGGTAAGTGAAACTTACACCCCCTTGTAGAATAATTGCTTACTTTATGATTATAAATACGATAAAGATAATACAGGAAACATCGATTTCCGACGCAATTGATGCGGGTCGGACTAATGTAAACAATAAAACCATGAGTTATGGTAAAAAGGGTGAAATGGTAACTTGGTCATGAAAGGACTAAGAAATTGTGAGTTTTCGATAAGATTACCTTGTAGTGTAATCTAATATTAAGAAAAAGGAAAAAATGGAATTTGGTCAAGTGTTGACTAATGTAAACCGAAGTTAAAAAGGTACTCATGGCGTAAGCCGAAATGGGCTAAATAAGTAAGGAAAGGGATTTAATGAAAGGAAAATCCGAAATGGGTCGGATGGGCAAAGTGGTAACTAAAAACCATGTTTTTGCTATACATGTAAGAGTTTGGCCATATAGGCCAAACGGGTCAAATGGTGGTAGTAACACCATTTGACAATATTGACTAATGTGGTTGTCGAGCCTTATGTTAACAGGAACGATTAGCAATTCGGATGATTTCCTCGCCATAGAATTTGTGATAATAAAAGCAAGGTATAAATCGGGTCTATTTGTTGACCCGGGCCAGGTACGCATATTCAGAATTATACTTAAAAAGTGATATTTTGGTCATATATTAGCGAAAGTCCTTCGTCGTAAATGAGGGACTAAAATTGACCAAAAAGCCCTCGATGGGTAAATTAGGCGAACAACCCATAAAGCTTGTTAAGTAACTTGCATTTGATTATGGAATCATTAAATTTGAATTTAAGTTATAGGTATGCACCTTCGTGAGTCAAAATAAGGTAGGTGGTAAAATGTTGGTTTAAGTGTTATAAGGTTACAAAATAAACCGGTGAAAGTACAAGCGTACGCAAACCAGGTAATGGGAGCGAAAACGCTAACGTTTGACAAGCTCGGGAATGGGTAAAAATGACAAGAAATAATATTCGTTAATAAACATGTAGTATGGTGCTAAAATGAAATGGGTCAAATAATGGCATAAAGAATTTAGAAGCCGTTTGCTTATAAATCAGCTTTTATTGTGAATCGAGACGATAAACGGATCTGTAATTGTATTACGGTCGCATAGAAACAAGAATCACGTAATTCGGATAAGTAGATCGAAAGTTATGAAACTTTTAAGTTGGAATTTTGGATGAAAAACATAGCTGGGCAAAATGCAGCATCAAGAAAACAACCTGCTGTGAAAAATAGGCCGTCGCGCTACGCGACGGCGAAACCACAAAATGGTCCCGCGACGCGACCCTTGTCGCGGGCCGCGGAGGATGAGTCAAAAACGGTCGCGGGGCGCGACCGACTTATAGTTCATAAATTTTGTTTTATTTCTATGGTTGGGCCTTAGAACTTGTTTATATGTGCTTAAACATTGTCAAAACTAACAGTTATGTGGTTTTGGCACTAGCTGAATGCTTCCAAGATTTCCGGATGAAGATCAAGCGACTTACAAGAACCGAACACACTGAACAAGCTTCCGCATTGATTTATTTTGTTTTAGTTAATATGTAAACATTAAATTCTTTTAAACTAGTTAGAATGGTAATTCAAATATTTCGATCATGTATGATTGTAAACCCAACAAAATTTTCTGTAAGCTCGCATTTTTGTAAGAAATGTGTGTTAAATAGTACAAATTCTGTTATTTCAAGATGAGTCTTACAAGTTGGTATCAGAGCCCATGGTTAAAGAGTAAAGCATGTTCGGTTCGAGGCTTGATCGCAAATCCGGTAAGTACATGTATGTTAATAGTTTAGCATGCTAAAGTGTTGAAAACAACACATAGGGCTATCGTGTGATACACGTTACCTCAATTAAATGATAAATATAGTTGACGAAATTGCGTGCGTTGACGTGTATAGTAGAAAAGCCTTGTATTATAATACGGGCGATTATTGAAGTTGATGTTACTAATTCTTGTAAATGTTTTAATTGAATGACACTCGCATCTGAAGATAGCGAGAGTTTAACAAATTGTGGATATGACGGTGGAACGGTCCGAGGTATGACAAGAAGAGCATACTCATCAAGGACCTAAATCGTGTGACGATCGCGAACAAGGTTAACGATTAGGGCAAGCATTTACAGGTGCGCATTTTAAATTATTACGTGAATAGTAATATGCAACAAATACGTAGAGATTGAAAGTTGCATATGTAGATTAAAAACTTGGAAAAACCCGAATAGAAAACCTATCCGGGATATTGTTTCCAAGAGAAACAAATAGAGGCATTACTTACATGGGGTGTAATGTGAAAATTATAAAAAAGGTCATGTATACCAGGTATTGATCGCTTACTCTGGCCAAGTAAGTGGTGAGCACGTGGTACCATGAACTTTTTATGATGGACATACTTACATCCGATGTAGTAAGGACATGGTAAATGGGATAAATTAAAAGTACCCAAATGAATCAAATAAGCAAAATACTTGAGAATAATGTAAACGCAAGCCGGGTGATGGAAGCGTATTACATTGGAATAATGAGCCCGAGAGAAGGGACGAAAGAGCCATGGTTGATAAAATGGGCAAGTAAAACCAAAGTATAGATGATCCGCTGGATCATAAAAGCGAAGGTATTGCCCACACGAAAAAGATAATCAAAGTTGTTAACTTTGGTCGTAGTAAAGAAAGGATGACGATGATAATCGTCATTCATAATCTATAAGGCCGTCAAGGATGGTCACATAAAGAATAAAAGACATGGTCGAATGAAAGCGATGGATTTCGCTAAGACGACCAAATAAATCGAAGCGAAGTCTTAATGCATACCGGAAGGGTTGCAATAATAACGACTTCGGTAAAATACCCAGTTGATGGGTAAGGATTTAAACACATGTGTAGACTGAGAAGCGGGAACTCGGAAGGAAAGTCAAAAGACTCGGGTTTCGAGTCATGACTAAAAGATGATAAGATGCTGTAGATAGAAATTTTGAAAAATTACGTTCAACTATTTTAAAGTTGAACGGGTCGAACAAAGAATGAGGCTTGACACTTGTAAGTGACGAAGTTCACACGAATAAGTCAAACGAGTTAAATAAAGGATGACGCTTGCTAATGCAGGTAAGCGCGAACTGAATAAATAAGAGCGCGAAATATTAATAAACCTATGTAAAGGGTCATTGGTTTTAAAAACATTAAGATAAAAGAACCCGGGTAATGGGCTGTAAAGAAGTATAAGTATGAACCGGGAAATGGTAAACGTAGAGCAAACCGACGTGTATATGACGTGAGGAGTCATAAAGTCGGAAGATTAGTCCGAAATGGGTTATGAATGAAGCCTTAGACTACGGTCAAGGTCAACTAAAGTTCAAAAGTAAAAACAAATGATTCCAAACAAACAAGGGATGTCTTAGGTACATTTGCATAAAGACACAAATAAAAGATGATCAACGAGATCATCATAAACTACAGGATTATAAGTAGTGTTAAAGTCTACGGACCAAAATGACTCACGAGTCATAAATAGAAGGAAACGAACTGTTGGGTCTCACCTTAAAAAGGGGGAAAATCTAAAGAATTAGTCTATGAGACTAAGTGAAAGAACCTACGGGTCAATAGCGTAAAACGAGGGAACTGATTATGATTCCCTGTCTAAAACGAGAACGGAAAAAGAATAAATTGTGGGTTGTCAATTTCCTTGACATGAGTAATTGACATAGTCAAAGAGAAAAGCGTTAAACTAAAATTTAGTATTAGTAAGAAACAACGCTTTAACAAATATGAATATTATGAGATTAATTTGGAAAATGATTAGCATCAAAGAATAAAGATCTTGGCACTGACAGGTGCAAGGCGATACATTCGAGGGAAAGATGTACAGTAATGAAAAGTGGACATAAACGTAAACAAGACGTGATGTGGTCACGGTAAAAAAAAGGGGGTGATCCATAATATAACCACGTCATAACGTGAGTTACGAGATATGAAATTAGAAAACACGCAAAGGGGGGGGGGGTTGGCAATAGAATACCCGGGTGACGGGGTATGAAGTGACGGCGACTAACAAGTCTAACCGCCAAAATAGATAATTAATAAGGATAACGGACACGAGCTGAAAGTAACGGCCCACGAGCCCTTACACATGAAAGACGTACGCGTCAATATAAATGAAAACTTTGACCAAAAGAAACGGGTGCCTTGAAAACGAAACTAGGTTCATTTGATTAAACCAACGAACTACGTAAATAAGGTTTCGAGGACGAAACCTCTTTAAGGGGGGTAGACTTGTAACACCCCGAAAACGGGTTTGGTAGTCAAACCCCATTAATACTAAAAGACGGGTAAATACCGTTAGTGGTAAAATTAACCCGGTAAATATTAGGATTTAAATAATTAAACCTAATATTAAATAAAAAGTGAATAAAAGTTTTGAGAAAAACAAAGCTTATGACAGGCCGACTTAGCGGGACTTAAATAAGACGGGTTATAACTCCCGAAACCCGCTAAATTAACTAGGAATAATTAACCTAGTTATTTATGTTTAGTTAAACAATGAAGGAGCTTGTAGTAACTAACCCATTTATAAAACCCTTAAACTTTGAGGGACTAAAAGTGGGCAATTGGAATGATGTTTAATTTAAGAGTTTATAAAAAAATAATACAAAACACACACATGGGTGTGTGTGGTCGATCGACCAGGAGCAGGAGAAAGGGGGTGAAACCCTAGCTCACCCAAATTCATCAAATTGAAGGCCAAGACTAGTTCAAATTAAATGCATGAACACATAAAAAGATCACCAAGCTTAGGGGATCGTAAGGTATGTCAAATTTTTTATATTTATGAAGTTGAGATTCTTGGTGAATTTAGGAAAATCAAAATTTAAGCTTGAATGATTGATGTTTTGGTGAAACTAGGATGAATCCATGTTTAGGAACGAACCCTAGTCATTAAATTTATAAATTGGTGTTCATCACTATGAAAATCCATAATCACCAATATAGGTGCTTAGAGGGTTTTGTAGAAACATGTCAAACACTAGGATTATGATTATTATTCTAGTGTAATTTGAGTTCCATTAAGTAAATTCAGATTTGTTGATGCTAAATTCTTGTATGTGATGTTTTTAGGGTTTTGATTGCTAAAAATAGTGTTATAATGTCATAAACATGTTTTAAATTGAAAGCTGAATTCAAACAGCTTCTGATCAGAATTTACAGCCGACTTGTATTGGCTGTAACGTGGACAAAACATGACAAGAACATGTGTTTCTTGAGTCTAAAATGTAATTCCAGGAAATATCTTTGTAACCCCACTGGAATTGCATTTTTTCGACGAAAATTGAGCGTTTTATGAATTTTTCCGTATCGAAGGTTCAAGCTGCTTTTTCTGGCAGAATTTGCAGCCCATTACGAATGTCATAACTCAATTTAGGCATTTAGTTATAATCTCAAATTTTTACTGTAGATATCTTTAAGTGATTAAAAAAAATCTCGAATTGGAATTTCGTCAATCGGATAAACGAGGAATTTTAAATGAATTTTTTCGTAAGCTGCAGTCAGAAGTGACGAATCTGATTACAGCTTAGTAAATGATTTTTTACGAATTTTTGGTACAGAGTTAGATCTTGAAATTCAAACACAAGGCCTACCCCTCCGAGTGGTACGTCACATAAAAAAATAATAATTTTTGAAGACTTGTAAACAGGTTAAACAGGTCAAAATGCAGCATCAAGAAAACAACCTGTTGTGAAAAATAGGCCGTCGCGCTACGCGGAGGATGAGTCAAAAACGGTCACGGGGCGCGACTGACTTATAGTTCAGAAATTTTGTTTTATTTCTATGGTTGGGCCTTAGAACTTGTTTATAAGTGCTTAAACATTGTCAAAACTAACAGTTATGTGGTTTTGGCACTAGGTGAATGCTTCCAAGATTTCCGGATGAAGATCAAGCGACTTACAAGAACCGAACACACCGAACAAGCTTCCGCATTGATTTATTTTGTTTTAGTTAATATGTAAACATTAAGAATTGCATTTGAAATTCTTTTAAACTAGTTAGAATGGTAATTCAAATATTTCGATCATGTATGATTGTAAACCCAACAAAATTTTCTGTAAGCTCGAATTTTTGTAAGAAATGCGTGTTAAATAGTACAAATTCTGTTATCTCAAGATGAGTCTTACAATGACAAACCCAGTCTTACACTTGAAGGCCTAACATGACCATATAAAGACCATCGTGATCCGTTAACAAGTATATTGTGCTATTATGGCCCAATATGGTCCATTAGTGCCCATAATGATCTGATATAACTACGTATGACCCGATCCAATGTTTTTGTGCCTAATGTTACCTAATGCCTAATAATGTCCATTGTATATTAAGTGCTATAATGACTAAGGCTTAATTTGGTTTGGTCCATTAAGAGATGTCTAATCTATAAATCACCATTATGACTCACAATAACCCAATAAAACCCTTTAAGGCATAATGTGACCTAATAAAGTCCATTAATAGATACAACGAGTAGAGGTCATTTACAAAAAAAAAAAGAAAAAAAGAAAAACAGTCTGGAACCGAAGAATCAGTTCATGATCCGACCCGCTATCACAGACGAACCGGTTTGGGCCGGACGCCGACCCAGTAGTTTGGTGAAGGTTTGTGTTTTATATGTGTCGAATCAATTTGGGCCCAACATGTTTTAAACCCAATTAAACCTTTTTTACAGGTCAAACCGGTATTAAACCCGATTCATTCCTTTTTTTTTTTGCATAAACTTGTAGGGACGACATGTCGTCTCTACAAACTCTTCTATAGCAACGACGCTTATAAGGACGACTTTTGTGGCCTATAGGGACAAGGTTGTAGAGTCAAATTTTATAGAGACGATATGTCGTCTCTATAGGTGAAAAAGGCGTATAGAGACAACATGTCCTCCCTATAAGCTGAAAAATGTCGTCCCTATAAGGTTTTTTCTTGTAGTGTTTGTAAATGTATTAAAGCGTACAGTTTGCGTCTTATTTAAAGTTTTTGCTTTGAATAGTTTCATGTTAATGTCAGTATTTAAAAGAAACTAGGGTCGTAGTTACCCGCACGTTGCGTAGTGACACGGTTAGAATTCATAACATTATTTGCTGGGAGTGCGGATGAGGCGTTCAACCATATTTTCAAGGGGCGTGGTCGGGTTTTTTGCCTAAAATATACACTGAATTTTCGTTTCAAGGGGTGCGGCTGCCCACCCACGATTGTGGGTAGGTCCGCCACTGACTCTATTACCTCTTCACTCTTAAAAAACAATATTAAATAATAAATTTTATACACGTTATACATATATATATATATATATATATATATATATAGGGTAGGGATCCAAAGAGAAAAACACCCTATTTGAGAAACTTGAGAAGCATTCCGGACTACACATTTTCCCTAAACAAAAAAATGAGAAAAAAATGTAAAAAAATGGAAAAAAAGAAAATTCTTTTTTTTTGGAAAAATCAGATCTTTTTCTTTTAGGTTTTTTATGGATTTATACATATGTGTATATTGAATAATAATCAAAACCTTACTACTTGTTTTGATTGTTGTGAATATATAGAATCACCGGGGTAACCATTTACCCAAAAAAAAACCCTAAACCATAAACCCCAATGCTAAACCCTAAACCCTAAAGTTAAACCATAATGCTAAGCCTTAAAGCTAAACCCTAAAGCTAAACCTTAATGCTAAACCCTAATGTTAAACCCTAAATATAAACCCTAATTGTAAACCCAAAAGCTAAACCATAATGCAAAACTCTAATACTAAACCCTAAATACTAATGCTAAACCCTAATGCTAAACCTTAAATCTAAACCCTAAATACTAATGCTAACACTAAAGCTAAACCCTAATGCTAAACCATAAATATTAATGTTAAATCCTAAAGTTAAAAGTAAATCATTAACCTCAATCAAAGATTTACAACACTTATTTTTCAATTTTAAACATGTATATACGTATATGTATAGTTAAAAAATTGACAATATACACATATACATAGTTAAAAGATTAACCATATACGCATGTGTATAAATCCCTAAAAAAACCTAATAGAAAAGGCTTCGGTTTTTCGGGAATTTTTTTTTTGCATTTCTTTACATTTGTTTTTCATTTTTTTGCTTAGGGAAAATTTGTGATCCAGAATGCTTCTTAAGTTTCTCAATTAGCCTACTACTTCTCACATGATCCTAATCCTATATATATAGGTACGGGATCAGGAGAAAACACCCTAAAGTGTGAGGACGGTGAGAACGCATCCTGGCCCAACATGTGGCGCGCGATATAATTAGGGTGTATGGGCTTTTTTGTCATTTTATCTTCCGCTTTTCCAATTCGGTGTCACAATATTGCTTCATTTTTGGCGTTTAAGATTTTTTGGCATTAACCAAATTAAATAATTACCTGGCGTTTTAATGGTTTCATTGTATTAATATTTTGGCGTTTATGACGTTTTCAAATTGTAGGTCATTGGAACCCCAAGGGCCAAAATATCTCTCTGAATGGCTTCATCCATACTAAGTATGGCCAGGACTTTTTAGGATGATGCCCCATTGTTTGTTCTTAGATTCAATGGAATTTAGATTCAATGGCGTTTAAGAAAAGATGGCCCATTGTTCTATTATTTTTATATACATTTTGGTGTTTGTGGTATCTTGGCGTTTTACAAGCGAAAAATTATATTACAACCACACGGGTAAAAAATAGAAGCGAAAAAAATAAATTAAAAATCCTAATCGGATATCTCTTCACAATCTTCACTGTCATCAGTCTCTCTCTTCTTTAATACTACAAGAACTGTCACCAAATATATGGCGTTTTATGTAAAACTTAACAAACCCATCGATCTGATTATTTGGTTGTTCGTTTGTTGAAGTGGCTTTTGTGGATGTTGGGGACATAGATCGATGACGTGTGGGTGGGATTTTCGCTTTGCTCTTCAACTTTATCTTCATCTTTATAATCATCCCACTCTTCAGTTTCATTGATCTCTTCTCCTCATCCAAGCCTTCTTCAAGAACAAAGAACACAAAATAACATATGACTGTCATCAGTATCTTTTTCTTGAAGATTTGTCCATCTCATGTAGCAAAATCTTACTAAGTTACTCCCCTCACCCAACAATCCATTAAGTGAAACTTCACGAAGAACAATACTGAATATCCAAGAAAGCATGTTAGCAATATTTGATTATTTTTTAATTTTTATTGTTTTACAGTGAGTGGTAATTTAGGAATATTGGCTTTATTTTTTTGGTGTGATCAAATGGAAGTTGCTGAGAGGTATCATTTTATAGGATGTCTTTGGCACGTAGTTTAGGCGGTGTATTATTATAATAAAGTATTCGTCATTTCAGTTACTGTTTGTAATTACTTTTTTTGATAAGCTTTATCTCTGAATTCTGTAACACGTCCCATCTTTCAAGTTTGGCGTTTTAGATTTTAATATAATAAATGTTGTTAATAACAAAGTTTCCGTCGCTTTGGTTTAACTGTTTTGTAGTTACTGTTTCTAGTTACGTTTTCGAGATTTTGGCGTTTTTTTTATTTTTAACGAGGTTTTATATAAAGATGGCACTTTGTTCTATTTTTCTTGTACCTTGGTTTTTATACTTATTTTTTGAGTTTTTTTATAATACTTGTCCAAAGTAATTTTATTATAGTTTGAGAGTTTTGGGGCGTTTTATGGCATGATGGCATTTTCACAAGCATTTGTCTGTGTGGCGTTTTATTATATATGGCGTTGTTATTATATAACAATCAACTGAAAAAGAAAATTAAAAAATATATATATATATATATATATATATATATATATATATATATATATAAACAATTGATCTTCCAAATCTTTACTGTCACCAGTCTCTTTCTTCTTTTTTGAATCATCTTAACTGGTTGTTTCGACTTTCGTATGATTCATTTTGTTTTTTAGTTTTTGAAGTAGTTTTTTTGTCGCCGTTTGGAAGCACAAAGTGTGACATTAGCCTCTTTTTCTTGAAGATTTTTCCATCTCATGCAGCAAAATATTATTGAGTTACACCCCACAGCTAACAATCCATTCGGCGAAACTTCGCGTAGAACAATATTGAATATCCAAGGAACGATGTTTGATTTTTTAACTTTTTGGCGTTTTACTGAGAAAAAGAATGCCACTAAATAAAAATACCTTAAATCTCTAAATTTGGTCATGTTAAACTCAATAATGTTTTGCTGAATGAGATGGACAACATTGTTAATCCTCAGTTAAGAAAGATGTCTAACAATGTTGTCCACCCCATACAGCTAAACTTTATTGAGAACAAAACTCAATAATGTTTTTGTATGTTTTGACATTATAAATTGGATGGAAGTTGAGGATAAAGCCAATAAGATTTTACTCAATGAGATGGACAATATCCTCACTTAAGGATTTTGTCCATCACATTGAGCGAAACCTTTACCGACAACCAAACTGAATTTCAAAGAAACGTTTTGTTTTAGGGATATTTGATGTTTGGGTTTTTTGGCGTTTCTAAGACGAATGGTATATATTAAATATGGCGTTTTGGGTTTTGTGTGTTTAATGGAAGGTCTGAGATGTTGTATATATTGGATGTTTTTTGGCGGTTGTTTTAGACGGGATTTTATTATAATAAATGCTAGTAATAAGTCCCGTCGTTTCAGTCACTGTTTGTTCAGCTTTATCGTTAAAACAAGTTTGGCATTTTATATCTAATGGCGTTCAGATTAGCATGGTGTGTGTTATGTAGGTTAAAGCGGGAATTTAATGGCATTTTATTCATGAGATGGCGTTTTGTGTAGAGAAGTCAAAAGACTTTTTTACCCTTAATGAAGCGCGCCACACTAATAAGAGTGATGTTATTTACGAAAACGCCACCGAGTCATCTAATCCATAGATTGTTTTGATCTGACGATCCATAACCGTTCTCTCCGTTCTCACACTTTTCACTGTTTTCTCTAAATCCTGACCATATATATATATATATATATAGGATAGGGATCCTAAAAGAAATCAACCACATTTGAGAAACATTATAGACCACACATTTCCTTAATCTTTTTGTAATATACACATATATATAGTTTAAAATTGACTATATACATATATGTATAATTCAAGATTTAACAATATGTGTTTTAGCATAAAATTTTGAAAATTCAAAAAGATTGTATTTCATATTATTTTCGACAACTGATGTTGGAAAGCTAATTTTCAAAATTCCAAGTGCTAAACATGATGAACAACAATGGTTTGGGAGAGTTTGTTTGAAATGAGAAATTAATGAAATGTCAAATTTTGTGTGTTTTAAATACAAATGGTTTAATTTGAGAAATGTTAAATGATATCTACAAGTGGTTTCTAAAATTGTTAAATCTTAAAAATTGTGAAACTTACTTTTGGGTAGAGATTTGTGCAGATCCCCGTGTCTAAGCCTGAGCAGAGTTTGAGCCAGGACACGATCTAAGAACGAGGGCTATGTCAGATTGCGATGACGGATCAATTTAAGGGGGAGTCTGTCAGCAAAGGGGAGTCTGAATATTGAAAGATAGAGATTGAAGAGGATGCTTACAGAGAGATACTTTGGAAAGAGCGTGAAGATTGATCAAGATTGAAGACTCGACGTACTGAAGACTCTCGTACCGAAGACTCGTCAACATCCAAGGGGGAGTTTGTTGGTGCATATGTCTGTCGACTTCGTCTTGCATCGAGTCTTGTATCTAGATAGGATAAACCGAAGCTTAGCAGTCAAGAAAATAGGATTTTAGAGTAAACAGTTCAGTTCGCACGAACTGGCAGAGCCAGTTCGCACGAAGTGACCACTTCGCATGGACTGGTGATGTTTGGTTCGTGGGGACTGGCTTGCCTATAAATATGAGAGCTAATGTCTTCATTTGTAACTTTTGGATTCCAGCAGCGAAGCTCTGCTGAAGTGTCTCCAGCTCGTGTATCTTTGTCAAATCAATACATTAGACATTTAAATTGATTCTTAGTGCAAATCAAGCTGATTCAACATCAATACGTCTGATTCCGCCTCTTGTATTGATCGAAAACTCTTCTGAACGACTCGTTTAGGTCGAATCTCGATCCTACAAGTGGTATCAGAGCCCAGGAGGAAGAGTTCTTACCATTTCAGCTTGATTTCGTCATCTACATCTGATTTCTACTCATTTCTACTCACTTTCTACACAGTTTTTCAAAATTAACCACGATTTCACGGATAAAATGGACTGATTTTCACATATAACGTGTAAAACTGAGTTTTAATTAATCCTTGAAAAAATCAGCGCAAAATTCAGCCTAAAACCTGATCAATTTGTCAAAATACCTTCCGTTTTGTTTGACATATCATCAGTTCGCATGACCTGAGGATCCAGGTCGCATGAAACTTCTTCAGTTCGTACGGGATATCTTCAGTTCGCATGAGGAAGTGTCAGTTCGCACAGTCTGATACCAGTTCACACGGTGTGGTGATATCAGTTCGCACGAGGTTGTTTGTTTCGTCCAGTTCGCACAGAATTACTCAGGTCGCACGAAGTGGGACCACAGTTCGCACGGTCTGAACCTAGTCCCCAGTTCGTACGAAGTCTGAACTCAGTTCGCGTGAAGTCTGAACCCAGTTCGCACGAAGTCTGACGAACCCTCTGTTGACGAACCTTAAGTCTGTTGACGAACAATTCATCGTTGACGAACCCTTCATTGCTGTTTGACGAACACTTAAATTTTATCTTGGGCCTATAACATCACGTGAACTCCTGAATTCATTTATTGCATCATATCATCGGCCCAATCATTAAGTAGTGTTGTCAGTTTTGTCACGTGCTTATTTCGGCCCATGCATTCATAAGTATAAGCCCACGTGATTCATACATCATCGGCCCTATTACATTTCATTGTTAAAAGTCAATGTCGGCCATCTTTGATCTAAATTGCATGTGATATATCAGTTTGTAGGATTTAAAGAACCAACTCACACATTTGTACGGTTTGAGGATTTTTAGCTCATGTAACTTTCTAGATCGTTTGAAATTTCTGAACTTGAAAATTTCGATACCAAAATATGGATACTGAATTTTATAATGCGTTTGCTACTGCCCCAGGTACTCCTGTTACCGTTGCTCAGAATGTAACTATGGAAAATGAAACGGGAACGTTACAGAAACCCCAAAGCTGATGAGCATTGAAGAGTATTATAGTTGGCAAGAACGTTTTGAGAATTGGGTTTAAGCAAATCATCTAAGGTCTTGGGAGTGTATTGAAACTAAGTATGTTCGACCTCGTAATATTGTGGGAGTTACAAAGAATATTTATGAATTTACGGAAAAAGAAAGAGAAATGTACAAGGCAGAAAAGATGATGATCAGTTTACTTCAACAAGCTGTGAAAGAAGGCATTTTCATATTACTTCAACATGATGATAGTGCACGTTCGATTTGGGAAGCACTTCATACAAAATTCGAAGGAAGTACAGAGATGATCAAAAATAAAAAGTCACTATTAAAGAAAGAATTTGAATTGTTCTCAAGTTTGCCGGGAGAAACTACAAAGACTCTTATTGAAAGATATTGTCATTTAGTACGTTCAATGAGTCGGTTGGATATCACTAAAGATCGTGAGGAATGGGTTGAAAAATTAGCCGATGCTTTACCTCAAAAAGAATGGGGTACGTATCTTATGATTCTGAAGAATACCGGAGAGTATGATAGATTGACAATTGCTTAGTTCATTGAAAAACTTGAAGGACAAGATCTTGAACAACAAAAGATTGCTAAAATGAACAATTCAAGTGGTCAACAAGATATCAAAATGTATTTCAAAGGTAGTGTTCAAAATGTTGAAGCAAGTCCGAAGATCCAAACCGCTTTCAACGCAGAAAATTCATCCGGATCACTCAATCAAAGCTCAATCAACAACAGTGGATTTTCTTCATATCCAAGTGTTAATCCCAATGTTTCAACTTCAAATCATCAGTTTCAAAGCTCAAACAATGGTAATGGTCATGTGTTACAATGCAACATCGCGTTGCATCTTCAGAACGGTCAGAATTTCTCGGAAGAAGTCGCTAAAGGCCATATGGCATTACTAGTTACTGTGTTAGAATCATATGAGGGTTTGGTTGCGGGAAGAATCGGAAATCCTATGTTAATAAAAGAGGATTATGATCAGATTGATGCTGAGGAAATGGAGCTAATGGATATTAAGTGGTGTTTAGCGAGCGTGTTGAGGAGAGCTGAGAAATTTAAGCAAATTACCGGAAGAGATGACTTTCGTGATGCTAATGTTTCTACTTTAGGTTTTGATAAGTCTAAAGTTACTTGTTTTCGTTGCAGGGAAAAAGGACACTTTAAGCGAGAATGCACAAATCGCGAAGCAAGTGGAGCTCAAAATCCATTCGGCAATAATGATTATCATCGGAAAGCGATTTATCATCAAATTGCTCAACAGCCGAATCAACAAGAATCGTCACAAACTTCACATGCTAGGAAGGATCTGATAGAAGAGCCACCAAAGAAAGCTTAACTAGTGAATCAAGACGATGAAAGATTGCCAGAGGGATTTAGATGGGACAAATATATTCCAGCTGAAAGTAACTCAAAGTTTAGAGCATTTATTGCACAGATCATTCAAGAGCCAGAGTTGATGAAAGAATGGATGGATGTGTTTGCAGATGATGAGAAAAGTCAAGATGAAGAGTCCGTTTCTTCAGAAGCTAGTTCAGAAAAGACACCAGTGTTTGATCAATCATCAACTGATAGCAGTGATGATGATGAAGAAATTAAACAAATAAACATTGGTAAAACTCATCTATCTCCTGAAAGTTTCAAATTTTATTTTGCAGATAAATTGGAGAAACTAAAGGAGAAACGAGCAGCAAAAGAAAAGAAAGAGGTAAAATGCGAGAATGTTGTTCGGATGGAAGAAAAGAATGAACAGAGTGAAGAGGTTAAAGTTGCTAAAAAGATTGTTGAAAAGATTGTAGAGGTCACAAAACCTTGTCTGAAATTTTTGGAACCATGCAAACATTGTGAAGAGAAAGATAAGAAGTATAGTGAGCTTGACGAGATGAAAGAAAAATTGTTGTTTGATGTTAAGTACGTGAAAGAATCTTATGATGTGTTGAACAGAACAGTCAACCAATTGGAAAAGACAAACTCAGAAAGGGAAGATGCTTTAACAATGATGAATGCAGTGATGATGTCTAAGCAGAAGGCCATCAATCACTATATTGTAGAATGTGCAGTGTTGAAGCAAGAATTGGAGACTGAAAAGATTGAAAATGAAAGAATCAGAAGATTGCTAATGGATTATTCAAGTTCTGATTATTTGATTGATAGAATTTATCCGACTGTTGCAGGTTTTGAAGCTTTTCAAGAAAAGAAGTCAGAAGATACGGATATTGGTAAGAAACAAAGTGCAAATTATAACAAGTGTCCGCCTCCGATCTGGGAAGGTTATTCTCCCAGAAAACCAAATTTGGAACAACTCAAAAAGGCAGTCAATATAAAGTTAAAGTCTGAAACAACTGATGAGTTACCAGACAACATTGACGTCACATTCACATCGTCTTACACTGATCATGAGTCTGAGTTAATAAAGAAAGTGGTCGATCAGGTGTTGGATAAGGATGAGGAGTCAGAGTCAAAGTCTGAATCTGAGAGTTCCAGTTCATTAGTCAACAGTTCAAAATCATCGGTCAAAAGGGTTTACAATAAAGAATTTTTGTTATCAAAATATAATTTGAATGATGAACTATTCAAAGTAGCATATACTTTGAATGATTCAGACAAATTGTATTCTGATGAGGAATTTCCAATTAAAAATGTGAAAATTGAAAATATTAAAACAGTTTTTAAATTGATAGAAATAAAGTTTTCAGAAATAAAAGATAAAATGGGATTTTCAAAACCTAAATATACTTCTAGAGTTCAACAATGTTTAAACAAGAAGAAAGGTTTCGGTCCAGGTCATCAAAAGAAACCGAATCATAAAAGCAATTTCAAAAAGAAGGGATTGGGTTTTGATGTTGATAATAATAAAAATGATAAAAGTTCTAAAACAAATACAGTGTTTGTTTCAGGGGCAAGTTCTGAAGAAGAGAAAAAGAGCTCATTCTGGAAGCAATCGAACAAAGCATTTCTTGAAGAAAAACAAAAACATGAGAAGAATGAAGCTAATCAGAAAAAGGAGACAAGAACCTGTTACCGATGCGAAGAAATTGGTTACATCGCCTGGAACTGTCCAAAGGCTACCAACACCAAACATGGGGTCTCTGAAAAACTCAAAGAGAAAGTTGTTGATAAAACTGAACCACCAACGGACAAGTTCAAAGTGTTTAAAAATTCTACATTTGAAGTTGGTGAGAGTTCTAAAAGGTTTTACAAGAGAAGAGTGAATCTTAACAACCAAACTTGGGTTGTTAAGAAATCAGATGTTAAATCTGGCGATGAATTTGTTTCTTCGGAAGCAAAGGAGCCACTTTCTGGCGATGAATCTGACTCGTCAAAGTCAGAGGAGCCACAAGTTGAACTAAAAAGAGAAAATTCAGTTCCACCAATGGATGATGTCAACTTTCCACCATTGAGGACTGAAAATTTTAAACAAAAAGTTGGAAAAGTGGAAATTTCGAATCAATTCTATTCTAAAAAGAAAGAATTTGATGTCGAAAAGGTTTTCAATGGGAAAGTGAAACATATTTTTGGTAAGATGGTCGATGGTAAGACCAAAGGGGTTAAAGAATTTTATGAATCGAAGAGGAGAACTTACACACCAAAGTGAAAATAACTCGGATGCACCCAAGGCTGGTCAGGCTTGGTTGTCAGCATTCTTTATTTGAAATCCTGACTTGCCGGAGCTCCCAAGTTGATAATCGTGGAGCATGAATCGGCATCATTCTTGAGAAATTCAAAATTGTTATATTTCGACTTACAAGTGGTATTGGTTGATAAGAACCTTCAAGTGGTTAATCAAGGTCATTAAGTTGAACTTGATTTAACTTTCAGTCAAGTGGTTAAAGAAATGTCATATCTTACAAATGGTATTTGGAAAACAAAATGATGAATGAATCCCCGATCTTACAAGTGGTATCAACAAAACTAATTTTCCGGAAAAACCATTTGATTAAAACAAACTTAAGTGTTTTGAAATCATAATGGGAAAATAGTTTGTTGCCAGGGGGAGTTCTGATTGTTTATGCCAAGAGGATGGAGAATTGAAGCAATTCACATTGGTTTGTCAAAATTTTCTTTAAATGGTTTTGAATTTTAGGGGGAGTAAGAAATTTCAGAAAATCGAAAAACATTAGAAAATTTGAAAAAGCCAAAAACATGATAAAATCTAAAATCCAAAAACATCGAAAAATCAAAATGAGTTTTGTTGTGAAAAAGAGGAAGTGATAGTACATCAGTAGACAATCACAGTACGCTAAAGAATTGGAAAGTTAAAATGTAATAAACGGTCTCACTGATGATATGCCAGTAGGTTTTTACACGCTTAGTAGATTGTTTTCGAGATATAAACCTAAATATCATATACTTACTTATCTCGTGGGGAACATCTCTCGGATATATAGGTAACCCCTGAAATCTTATTTGAAGGGCTTTCTATTTCTGACATACTAGGTCTTTGTGCGTGATGATATCTGGGGTATTATACCGAGACTTCTGATTTTGCGGGAGCAATAGCCTAGTCCTCGTATAATGCTCTGCACAGCTTTAATCATAAAGCCCACCCTCAGCATAAAAAATGATGAAACATTGAAAAATGCTAATCATGTGCTGTTGAAAAAAAGATCCCCAAACGGGACACACCTAAAGTCGAGCCATCATCTCTCTGATTTTGCGGAAGCAATAGCCTGAGCTCTCATGGTCTCGCATTTACCCCTTACAGATATCATTAGTGTACATTCACCTGTAAGACTGAATATAGGAGTCTGGATACGGAAGTATATTCTGAGGCGGGACACGCGAATAAGTTAAGTAATTAAAACACTAATTGCGTATCTCGAATCAATTGAACTTTGTGTGAAAATTTAAGTGAATCAGTATACTGACAATCTAAGTGAATCGTTTAGAACTTAAAGTGTTTAAAGCTCAACGGTGCTAGTGATTTGTCTCATAGACTGATATGATCCTTTTACACAAACTCACAAAAATATTGTCTGTAAATATTTCTTTACTGCTTTTCATTAGTGTGTTTTAGCATAAAATTTTGAAAATTCAAAAAGATTGTATTTCATCTTATTTTCGACAACTGATGTTGGAAAGCTAATTTTCAAAATTCCAAGTGCTAAACATCATGAACAACAATGGTTTGGGAGAGTTTGTTTGAAATGTGAAATTAATGAAATGTCAAATTTTGTGTGTTTTAAATACAAGTGGTTTAATTTGAGAAATGTTAAATGATATCTACAAGTGGTTTCTAAAATTATTAAATCTTAAAAATTGTGAAACTTACTTTTGGGTAGAGATTTGTGCAAATCCCCGTGTTTAAGCCTGAGCAGAGTTTGAGCCAGGACACGATCTAAGAACGAGTGCTATGTCAGATTGCGATCACAGAACAATTTAAGGGGGAGTCTGTCAGCAAAGGGGAGTCTGAAGATTGAAAGATAGAGATTGAAGAGGATGCTTACAGAGAGATACTTTGGAAAGAGCATGAAGATTGATCAAGATTGAAGACTCGACGTACTGAAGACTCTCGTACCGAAGACTCGTCAACATCCAAGGGGGAGTTTGTTGGTGCATATGTCTGTCGACTTCGTCTTGTATCGAGTCTTGTATCTAGATAGGATAAACCGAAGCTTAGCCGTCAAGAAAATAGGATTTAAGAGTAAACAGTTCAGTTCGCCCGAACTGGCAGAGCCAGTTCGCACGAAGTGACCACTTCGCATGGACTGGTGATGTTTGGTTCGTGGGGACTGGCTTGCCTATAAATATGAGAGCTAATGTCTTCATTTGTAACTTTTGGATTCCAGCAGCGAAGCTCTGCTGAAGTGTCTCCAGCTCGTGTATCTTTGTCAAATCAATACATTAGACATTTAAAGTGATTCTTAGTGCATATCAAGCTGATTCAACATCAATACGTCTGATTCCGCCTCTCGTATTGATCGAAAACTCTTCTGAATGACTCGTTAGGTCGAATCTCGATCCTACAGATTTCTCTTAGGATATCTACCCTATATGAGTGTGTATGTGTGTGTGTATGTTTGTGTGTGTGTGTGTGTGGTAGGGATTCTAAGATAAATCCACCCTACTTGAGAAGCATTCTGGATCAAGCTTCTTCTTCAAGCCAAAAGAACATTATTTTTACTTTTGATAGTATGTTTTTAAGAGGGTTTTATTTTTTCATATATACATATACCTATATCGTCAATTTTGAATTATACACATATGTATATAGTCAATTTTTATACTATACATATGTGTATATTATGAAAAAACATACCTTAACCTAAGAAGTGAAGAAAACTGGTTAAACAAACTTCGTTTGAACTCATTCCAACAACATTGGAACCGACTCGTCGAACACTAATCAAAAACCCTAAATTTAAACACTAAACCCTATGTTAAAATCTAAAAGCTAAACCCTAAATACTAAAACTAAACTGTTGGGACTGAGAGAGTGTGATATATGTGTTTTTCTTAAAATATTTGAATACATATGAAAATTTAAGCAAGAACATTTAATACAACCACATCATCATCAACACAGTTGGATTTGGGAATGATTCCATTCAAAATGTTTACAATACAATCTATGGTATACAGAGTACTCCCACTCGCCAGGCAATCTCTCACACACACTAAGTTCTTATGCATTTTGTCTCTTGGTGTTACTTTTACATTGAGTACAAAGAACTATATATATAGGAGGAGAGAACTATTAGTGACGTCACCATGAAAGCGACCCCTAACAACCCTTTAAATGATGTAACCGCCAGCAGTTAGTAAAACTACTGGATAGTTACACTGTTACATAGAACTCCTGCTTCTAGTGATAGTAATGAAAACCACTAGATTCCTAAACTGCTGGTGGGAGACTAGCACTTCTAGAAATCCAGTACTTATGGTCTTTGACTTTTCACTTGATCTTCTAGTCTTTAGTCTTGACTTTTGTTGAATTGACAGTTGACTAATTGACCAGCACTTTGACAATCCAGCACGTCTACTTTTGTTTTCTTGTTATAAAGCCAACAATGTTGCTCTGGTAATTTAGGTAGTTGTTTTGGGAAGCCTTCAAGGGGGAAACTTCTGGATCAAAGATTACACTTCAACTTATTCCATCAGGCAGGGAAGATGGTTCCCTTGGGTTTTGGCTTTCATCATCAGTAGATCTTATATAACCCAACAATCTCCCCTAGATCTAATGATGCCAAGATCTCACTTATTAATGTCTGTCTTTAATTCTTTTATTTGATGGAGTCTTTCATCCTTTCCCGAATCATGCCTTTGATCCAAGTTCAAGATTTAAAGGTTAATTATCATCAACATCCTTTTCTAATTCAAGGTCAATAATGACCTTGATGTCTTCTAGGCGTAGACTTTGGACTTCATAACCATCCACCTAGGTTATAGAGCCATCTACTCTAAAGATCTCCCATCATTCAGTCCTTCATTGCTTTCCACCTCATAATTTTTGGGATAAAGAGATTGTGAGGCAAGTCTAAGACCTCGGTGCGAGCCACCGATTGAAGTGATAGATCTTGTGGATCTTCTTTTGGAGATTCCTCCAATGCAACTATGTAGGTTCCTGTGGCTGGGTTAGCAACACATGTGCAGTATCTGGCATACAGGATACCAGAAGTAGTTTTTCTTTTTCATCAAAATCAACAATTCATCTTGCATAACCATGTTTCTCTTTCAAGTTGTTCATGTAGTTTTCCATGATCTTTGGATTGTAGAAGAAGATTTCCTGGGGTTTGAATGGAACAACAGAAGACTCCTTTTTTTTCCAGCAACGTAGATCTCTGTTTTCTCCCAATCTAGTCTTGGTGAATATTTGTCAAGATTTCTCTTTCTTGTATCTAGGTAGTCTATATACTCTTTTGATAGAGTAGACTCCTTCTACCTTACAATTGAATTTTTAAGAGCCAAATCTATAAGTATCAGCTCCTGCCTCATCATGAAGGTCTTTGTAACCTCTTCTAGTGTCACACCCTGACTTTTGCGGAAGCGTATGATGTGTGACTTGTTTAATATCATTGCATTCAATCATAATAAACAACTATATGATCAAAACGATGTTCATCCATTCATTAAGTTTAAAATATTACAAACGCCAGTCATTTAAGTTTCAAACAACACAACCTTTGACTAAGTTACAAACCAACAAAAGTGGATGACATCTAAACTTGGAATTTACTTCTAGAAACAACACCAACGCCCAAGATCCAACTTGTTAACTGAAATACATGTAATTTTGAAAACATCAACAAAAGTTGAGCGAGTTCATGCATTTTGTATGAGTACTGGTAAGCTTGTAAACATTTGAGAGACTCATTTGAAAACAGGTATGAAAAGCGTCTATGAACAGATCAAATTAATGTTTTGCAATGACATTAATGTATGTGAAGACATAGGGAGCACTCAATATGAGTAGGCTTTTATCCTTGTCGAATCTCCTCGACTGTGTCGAATTCCCCTCGACTGTGTCAAATCCACCTTCACTGTGTCAAATTCCCTTGACCGTATCAAATCACCTTGATTGTGTCAAATCACCCTTGACTGTTGTCGAATCACCTCGACTGGGATACTAAAGCACTCCAAGTGGTCACATAAGGACCATGAGTGGGGCTCGGTCGTACCCATTAGATCTAACCTTTATCCATAATTCTTATGAGAGTTCTTGGCATTTCAATTTCAGCCTATGCTCGCATGATCTAATAGTTCATTTCATAGTCAAATCATACCATTGAAACATATGTAACATGTGTTTCACCCCCGAGAGTTATAAATCCGAAAACAGTAAGAGAAAAGGGGGGACATGAACTCACAAGTTTGCGTCCTGCTATCTCGTATGCTTAAAGGTCCTTCTATGAGTCGTACAACTACCTACACACGTGCCATGTGTTATTAGACGTTTAGGTCGTGTAACGACTCTTTGTATTTGTTGTTATGTCTTAGCATCCTTGAGTTACGTTTTTGAAGTACTTGTATTATCCCAAAGTATATAATTATTTTGTTAAAATAATAATATTTTAACTTAAATTATATTTATTAATCATTTGGAATATTTGTTAGAACAATATATTCTAACTCGGTATATCATGCAGTTATACGTATGTGTTCTCCTAAGAATGGGTATAGTCATACTTGTGTATATTAGACTTGTGTAATTGCCAAGTATTGGTGGCGTATTCCGGTGTATATTTATAGGTACGAGGATACATATTCTTATTGTGTTTATTAAGTTTTCTTATACTTAATTTTTGTATTAATTTTCCCAGAATAATATTTCTTATAAAAAATATATATATTCTCAAAATATATATTTTAAGAAACTTACATAGAAAAATTATTTATAATTTTTCTTTTGGCAAAAATAATTGTATTTTTGTTTAAACCTCAGAAATAATATATTTTCAAGTTTAACTTATAATATATATATATATATATATATATAAATCTATTTTTCACTCAAAAATAATGTATTCTATGTTTATTTAAGAAAATATATATTTACTTCAAAAAATAATATATCTTCTAATAATTTCAAGAAAACATTTATATTTTTCTTTCCCCAAAAAATAATATATTTTCTTCTTGCCAAAATATGATTTATTTTATAATACTTATGAAAATTATATTTTTGTTCTCTTGGTTTCCAAAATACCGTTTACCAAAATATACTTACGAATCTAATTCCGGAATATTTATTGTAAGTTATATTCCTTGTTCCGTTTCTCTTCAATATTTTGGGTATAATTTGTATATTTATTTCTTGGAATTTTTGGTAATATTTAGTATTGTATTTCTTGGTATTTTGGTGAATTATATTATTTCAAGCCCTAAAATAATATGACTAATACACATAATATAGAAATAATCACACACATGGTGACATCTAAATCTATATTCTCCTAAATACATATTTAGTCACTTTTATTATCAAAAACCAACCTCCAATATTTTGTAATTTTGTAACAAAAATTATGGCAAACTTTATATGAAAAATCATGGTTAAAATATACTTGTAAATATTTGTTTTAAAAATATTTTCCTAAGTGTTTAATTTCTAGAAATTTTTTTCCATAGTTTCCCCCTTAAAAATGGAGGTTTACATGTTTTCAAAGCATATCATTTTCTTTTATAAATCATCATCAATCATCAACAAATCCTTCAAGACATACCATGTGCCAAAAATATGAGATTTACACTATGACATGAACTTGAAACTTTGTAAAAATTTGTAGTAACTTACTAGTGTATTTAGTAATCTTAGTTACCCTTTAAAGTGTGGTTATTTATTTAAAAATATCATTCTTGAAGAATTTAGATCTTCACAACTTGTAAAGTGATTTTCTAAAAATATTTCTTCTTGAATTTTTCTTGTTAAATATATATTTCTACACTTGATTAACCACTAAAAATGTGATTAGTTTCTTTAAGAACCAAGTTTATGTAAATCTTGTATTTTAACTTAGTTTCTTGAGAAATTTATTTTTGAAATCATCATTCTACAAGTCTTATAACATGTTTCATACTTCATTTTACATAAAAACAACTTCATCTTCCAAGTTCATGTTTACATAAAGGATGATCATTATGATTTCCTTAAGATCCATCCTTATACTTGCTAGATCATGTGTTTAATCATCATCTAGCAAGGTTATTATGATGATCAACATCATAAACATAAGAAATCAACAGTCAAGTATACTACATACACTTAAAACAACTTGTTCTTCATGTATTTAAGCTTTATATTCATGTTTATGCTTATGCTTTCTTGAGATTCTTTAGATTAACATGATACATAACACTTTAACCATTAAAATCATGAGTAAAAATAGGATCAAAGAGTCTTACTACTAGCACTAAGGCTAGGGAAGAACAAGAAGCAAGATGATGAAGAAAATAGGTGGTTAATAGCTCCTTGTGAAGGTCCTTCAAGTTTCAGTGCTTCCACATTTCTTAGACATGCTTCTTACATCTTAGGATCACCTTAGAATGGATAGTGAAGGATTGAAAATGGAGATAGAGTGAGGGTGTCTTGTGGCCGTGAGCTAGAAGGGAAAGAAGAGGAGGAAGATGTGTTGATGAAGGTGAATGAGGATTATGTTTAAGTCTTGTGGTTATTTGAAGATTACTTCCAACATTAAATGGCATAAGGCATAACATGTTGGTATATTCTTCAACACATCAAATAAAATACAGCAAACAAATCTTATGTGGGACCCATGTCCCCTAACCATCCAACATGGGGGGGGGGGGTAAAGTGTAACATTTCAATGGTTAGTTAGTTAAGTTGGTTAGGTTTTAAGGGAATTAGTTAGTGTGTTATGTGTTATGGTGTTTTAGAGTGTGTTATGATGTTTTGTGACCATAACTAGCTTCGTAACACTAAAACAATGCTTCTAGTGAGAATTTGGCGTTTCGGGTAGTGTCCGGTTGTTCGGTTGGTTACGGTTCTCTAAAGTGCTAAATTGCGCAGTTTAGTGTGCTTTAAGTTGTCTTTTATGACAGTTTGATTCCCGACACCTAGGAAATATTCTGGACCATTAAACCACATTTCTGCATTATATTTAGATGTTAAAAGCTGAATTTTTGCTGAATTTGCTTATCTTCTGCAGAATTTTGCAGTTTTAGTGTGTTTCTGGCACTTTCCGGTACCTATGTCATCACTAGGAAGACAGTTTTGTAATCCCTACTTTCCTACACACTATTCTAGTGTAACACTTGGTTCTGGGGCTCATTCTGTGTCTTAATTTCCTGTCTGCCTGAGTACTGAACTCCCATCAGTACTTCTAGTTTGTCTGATAATTGTGCTAACTTTGTTCTATGCATTAAGTAAACCACACTGTGTTGCATGTAATAAAGATAAACAATCTTGCAACATGAAATGCTATTGTATGTATATGAAAGTAATCAAAAATTCATTCGTCTAGTTAATTCATTCATACACAGTCATTAAAGCACAGATTAGTGTTTATTATTGTACGGAACACATGGAAAAAAATGCCAGTTGTCACATTCTCCCCCCATTAAAAGAATTTCGTCCCGAAATTCAGGCTACGTATAGATTGCAGGGGAGTTGTAAAATGGATATGAATACTTAGGCTTGGTTTGGCCTTCATGTCCCCAAGTAAATCCTGGGCCATGATGTGAATTCCAACGAACTTCCACAATTCAATTACGACTTCCCTGTGTTTTATGGACTTCCAGTCCACAACCTTAACGGGTTCCTTAATAAATTGGAGTTTGTCGTTGACGTGGATCTTATTTGCGGGAATAACGACTGTTTCTTGAGTCAGACTCATCTAAAGACTAGACACGTGAAACGTGTCATGAATACGGTTAAGTTTCTGGAAGTTTCGGCTTGTAAGCCATGGTCGCGATCCCTTCCAGGATCTCGAAAAGTCTAATACACCGTGGGTTCAACCTCCCACGCTTCCCAAATCGTACCACGCCTTTCCAAGATGAGACTTTCATTAAACCCATATCTCCAATCCCAAATTCCAATAGTTTCCGCCGCTTATGGGCGCAGCTTTTCTGTATATCATGTGCCGACTTGATACGACCACGAATCTGATCAATCTTGCCTAAAATTTCCTGAACCAACTTGGGGCCAGTAAATCGTTTATCTCCGGTCTCCGCCCAACACAAAGGGGACTGACACTTACGTTTCATATAAGGCTTTACGCGAGGTGGCCTAAACGGCGGTGTGATAAATATTATTGTAGGAAAACTCCACTAAGGGAAAGTGAGTATTCCAATTTTTCATCAAGGTTCATCACACAAGCACGTAACATGTCCACCAAAGTCTGTATCATTTGTTTATTCTGGCCGTTCGTCTGAGAGTGAAATGCAGTACTAAGGTTCAACCGTGACCCATACGCCTTCTGAAATGTCTGCCATATCTTTGGCACAAAACGACCATCTTGGTCGGATAAAATAGAAACAAGCACTCCATAACGTGCCACAATCTCTCTAAGATAAATCTATGCTAATTCCCTTGTGTTGTCTTCCTCACTGTCTGGTAGGAAATGTGTAGGCTTGGTGAGTTGATCAATAATCACCCCAAATCATAACGTGCCCTCTTTGGGTTCTCGGTAGCTTGTAACGAAATCCATTAAGATTCGTTCCACTTCCACATGGGAATCTCAGGCTGTTGCAGCAGTCCTGATGCTTTCTGGTATTCTACCCTAACTTTGGCACAAGTAAGACAGTTACCCATATATGTAGCAATGCCTGCTTTGATCCTGGGCTGCCAAAAAGGGTCTTGGTACATCCTGTCGAATCCAGGGTGGATCGAGTACCTTGACTTCTAAGTTTTGCCCAAGGTAAGCATACGTAAATAGTCGCGGAACAGAACCCAAGGTCGTTCCATGAGGTATAATGTTCCATTTACCTTAGGCAATAATTGCACTCCCATTCCACGTAATGCTTCAGCTTGTAGGTTCTCTGGCTTGAGCGCCTCTTGCTCAGTTTCACGAATCCGAGTAGCGGGATTTGTAGGTCCCGGTTTTGACTCCGAAACGATTGCGAACGAACGTGTGACGTGCGGAATCCGTACACGAACGTGACCGAACACACGAGACGTAATTATAACTGTGATTCTATTAACAGAACTGAAAACGTACAACACCTGAATCACGTGGGGCACTTTCTCTCTCTAGCTTCTCTCTCTAGCACTAGAGCTCTCCAAAGTGCAAAAATGGCAAAAGTTCTAAACTCTAACCCTAATACATCTATTTATAGGCCAAGGCTTTTAATGAGAAAACTCATTAATTACAATATTGCCACCTTGCCTTTCTTAACTAGATATTACAATATAAGACTAGAATTAAACGGTTTCAGCTACGATTTGAGATGACGGAGGCGATAGACATAAATGCACTAACAGACTCCCCCTTGGATATTGCCGCAGTCAATCTCAAACATTTAGTCAGACTCGTAGCTTCTGGTCTTTTTCTCTCTAGCTCGAACAGAATCCCCGTGGATCTGTCTTCAGCTTCTTCCTTTCGGTAGACTCTTCAGGCTCCCCCTTTCGTCAAGCTTCCGTGCTTTGGGATCGACACATGGCTTTTCGGTTACAAGCTCATCCGGATAGTTTCCTGGCTCAATGAATCCACGCTTCCTCTTGCGTTGAGCTCGTCTTCAGACTCCCCCTTAGACTCGGCTATCGGGATCGTAGTCTGGAACAACATCTGCAATCACTCAAACATTTATAAGTAAAAGCATTTTAAACATCCAATTGTCCAGGAATTGTGACCTGGCTCTTTTAAACTTTCTAAATCAATATCCTGGATTTAAGATATAATAATATGAATATATCCAGAAATACTTGACACACTCCCCCTATCAACAATCTCAAAGATTTGGCAGTTTCAGCGAACCGGATCGGAAACTGGCTCTTTTACATATTTTAACAGTATAAGCATCCAAATCCCTCACAGTTAATCATCCAAGTCCAAATTAATGACCTTGGAGATATCACAAACTGTTTTTGATTTTTGATTTTAAAAAAATTCAAGTTTCAAATTAATGAACTTGTTTTTATTTTCAGAAACACGATCAGCATACTAAGATTTTGAAACTCAGCTCTCAGACACCGGTTGTCGAAAATAAAGCAGAAATCAAAATCTTTTTGTATTTTCTGAAACATAAAGTAATAAAGAAATATTTACAAACATATTTACAGATAATATTTTTGTTTGAGTTTGCGTCAGAGGATCATATCAGTTTTTGACAAGTCACAAGTACCGTTGAGCTTAGTTACACATTAAGAATTAAACAATTCACTTAGATTGTCGATATACTGATCCACTTAAATTTTCACACAAAGTCCAACTGATTTAGGATACGTATTAGGTGTATTAAGAACTTAAACTCATTCATGTGTCCCACCTCTTGAATATACTCCCGTATCCATATCCCAATATTCAGTCTTACAGGTGAGTATACCTAGATGATATCTGTAAGGGGTTAGATGCGAAACCGTGAGAGCTCAGGTCAGAACTTCCGTTCAGCAGAGAGATGACGGTTCGACTTTTGGTGTGTCCCATTTAGAGGATCTTTTCTTCAACAGCAATGATTATCAATTTTATTGTTTCGTCATTTTTGCTGAGGGCGATGCTATGTTTCAAGCAAGCAGAAAGTATTATAATGGGACTAGGCCATTGCTTCCGTAAAATCAGAAGTCCCGGGATAATACCCCAGATATCACTAAGCATAAAGACCTAGTATCTCAGAAAGAGGGACCTTTCAAACAAGATTTCAGGGGTTACCTATATATCCAAGTAGTGTTCCCCACGAAACAAGCAAGTTTGAATTTAAGTTTATATCCCGAAAAAGTTTACTAAATGTATAAAAGCCTATCGGCATATCATCAGTGAGACTGTTTAACGCTATATAATCATTACATTTCTTTAGCATACTGTAACTGTCTACTGATGTACTATCATTTCCTCTTTTTACACAAAAACTCATTTTTTGAATTTTATCATGTTTTTGACTTTTTCAAAATTTCAAATGTTTTTGTTATGTTTTTGTATTTTCTAACAATATTACTCCCCCTAAAATGCAAAACCATTTAAAGAATATTTGACAACCAATACTGATAGCTTTGTTTCGCCATCCATTTTCTGCTTCTCATGCACTGATTTGCAGAAAAATCTAACATACCCCCATGATTTACAACACATTGATATTTACAGTTTAAAAACCGTTTTTCAGTCTTGTGAAAGTAATCATGTTTGTTCAGCCGTGAGGGTTTCGGCGTATTCAATCAACTTATTTTTGTATTTTTGAATTTTTGACAAACTTAAAAACAAACATATTTTTGGTTTTTCAAGTTTTTAACAAACTAAAACATATTTTTGGTTTTTAATTTTTTTCAAATTTTTAGGGTTTTTGAAAATATTGTTTATTTATGTACAGAAAAACAAATAAACTCCCTGTTTCAACCAACACAGGGTCCAACAGCCTCTTCCTCCTTTCCATGTGCCAGTCTACTCCAGTTTTCATTTTTCTTGAGCACCTGCACATTCAACTAATTCAATTACTTGAACAATTTAGCCCAGGTCTGTTGGACCTTAGGCATTTCAACACAATATGTATCAAGCAGTTGCGGAAAATCTTTGTCATCAAAGACTTTTTCATCTTTGACTTCAACTTTCTCATCTTTTACCAAAGTCACTTGTTTTTTAATACTCCATGTTTGACCTTTTGGAGTACCTCTTTTGTAAAAATGTGATTCTTTTTTAACATTTTGACTTTGAACAACTTTTGGTTTCCAAAACTCTTGAGGTTTTGTAGCATCGACAGTTGTTTTCCAACGTTGTGTTGTTCTTAATCTGGGTGTGTGAGAATTCCAGGTCTGTTTTGAATCGAACCTATTCAGTTTTGATTTCCCAGTTTGGTTCGAAACAAACTTGTTTGTGTTATACCTCCAAGTTTGTTTTGAATCAAATCTGGTTGACCTTTGTTTCACATCCTCAGATTTTTGTTTCTCAACATTATCAGATTTCTTATTGTTAACATCCACAGGTTTCAGATTTGGACATTTTCGTGCAAGATGTCCAATTTGATCACATTTGAAACATGTTCTCATGGACACATCTTTGACCTGTGGTTATTGCTTTTTCTTTTGAGCTAAGAACTCATCATTAGACTGGTGTCTAAATTTGAGTTTTTCTTCTTCTTCAAAACTTTTTCCTTGAACAAAGCTCATTTTTGCCTGATAATTTGGTACCTCATTTTTCTTCCAATTCTGTTTCTTCTTATAACCCAACCCAGCCTTCATGTTTTTCTTCTTGTAACCAGGTTTGTTATAAAATGTTTTGTGACCTTTTCCAGCAAACTTTGGAATTTCAGACTTCTCAATCTCTACCATTTTGAAAACTTTATCAACCTTTTCTGAAATCACATTCTGAATCGGGAATACAACATCTAAGAATAATTTTTCCGATCCAATCATGGTATAAACCAATCCTTTTGAATCATCATTGAAATTTTTCTCGGATTTTGTGTTTTTCAGATATCCATCATGAAAATTTCCTTCACTTTCATCCTGTGATTCAAACTTACCTGTATCACCCGACTCTTCTTTCAACACACTTTCAACGACTTTACCTACCACCTCTGAATCATGGAATCATCAGATTTGGAATAGGTTATATCAATGTTGTCTGGCAATTGATCTACCATGTTGAATGCTTTTTCGACCTTTTCATCATCATAAAACACAAACTTTTCCGGTGGTGGAACTTGATGAAACTCTGAGCCAATACCTTTCGTGTTTTGCTCAGAATCTTTCCCATCCGGTTTTATGTTGAAAATACGTTCAAGCACATATGACGACGCGTCATAACTTTTTAATTTGTTGTTATCCTGTTCTAAATCAGCAATCTTACGCTTAAGTTTAGCAACATCTTCAATATAAGAATTTACAACTTGTTGTTTTATTTCATACATTCGTTTTAGTTCATTTGATGTTTCAGAACAATATTTCAATCTTGATTGAACAAGTTTCATTTCACTTTTTACTTTTTCATATGATTCTTTTGTAATGTGATAAGCCAATTTTATTGAATCATACTCCTTTTTCATTTCTTGGTAAATATTTTCTTTTTGAAGACATTCTTCTGTCATTTTAAAAACATTTTCTTTCAAAACTTCATTCTCTTTTTCTAATTTTTTATATTTTTCTGAAAGCGTTTCATTATTTTCTTTTAAAACCTTTTCATTTTCAAACATTTCTTTGCACTTGTTTTTGAAAACTTCTTCAAGTTTTGTGAAATCAATATCTCTTGTTCTGATCTTTTCGTCTTTTTCAGTACAAGCACTGCACGTTTCCATGCATTTCTTGCACTGTTCAACAATTTCAGTCAAGATGTTAGAATTAGAATTTACCTCAGTAATTGGCACTTCGGTGTTTGTTGCAGTCTCTGTCTGCTTCTGATCAGCATCATTCTGCTTTTCTTCAACACTAACTTCATCACCAGCATCACCAGCTTCCAAATTCTCATTCTTGACTACTTCAACTTGTTGTTCTTCAATAACAGCTTCTTTTTCAACAACCTTCTCTTTTTCTTCAACCTTGAGTTCCTCAGCAGCTTTCTTCAAATCATCAACTAAATTCTCAATGTTATTCTTCATTCTTTCTTCATTCCTCTTCCTCAGTTTTGTTGTCATAGCATCCATGATGATTTTATCCAGCCTTTTCACATATGTCTTGTCTTTTGCAACATTGGAATAATATTCGCCGGATCGAGGAATAACAAGGAGAACATCATCATGAACTATGTCACTTCTTGGAACAACCGGTTCACCTTGTTTGTTGACATAACATTCTTGTTTCTTATCCCATCTTTTGTTCGCAACAGCATTCTCATATTCTTCCTGCATTTTCTCCATTCTGCACCCCACAATGAATCTTTCTCTTTCAGTCTTCTCTTTCAAAATCTCTTCTCGAGTTTTCTCTTTTATCTCAGCAACAACATTTTCTTCTTTGTTTTCATCTTTGATTTCAGCAACAAAAACATAATGTTGACTCTTCGATGGTTTTCTGCCATGAGCTGTAACTATATTTTCCAAACGATCTTCTTCTAGACAAATCTGGCTCCAATCAAATCCTTCATTATGATGAATGACAGCACAAGCTCTTGACTTATCTCTGGGTTTATCTTCGATCATTTTCGGCTCTTCTTTACTTCGGTGGTAGATCGTCTTTCGATAATAATCATCATTGAAAGGACGTTCATTTCCTCCGGCTTCAGAATTAGTGCATTCCCTCTTGAAATGACCTTTCTGCTTACATTTGAAGCAGGTCACCTTGGACTTATCGAATCCAAGTTTAGTTGACGGACCGCCCAATGATTGCTTCCCAGTAATCTCCATGTATCTTTGAGCTCTGCGTATGCAACTTGCCAAACACCAACGAATGTCTATGAGCTCCATTTTTTCTGGATCAATCTGGTCGTAGTCTTCTTTGGTTAATTCTGAGTTTCCAATTTTACCAGCTACAAGACCTTCATACGATTCCAGAACAGATGCTAGAAAACTCATTTGTTGTTTAGCTGCATTGATGCTCATCGACGGAGAATTCTTCAGTTTGAGAGCAATATTGCACAGAATCTCCTCTGCTTCATCAGAACTTGATTTTGAGGATGAATGATATCCAGAATGATAAGTTGATGCGGTTGTTTGTGGTTCCTTCATCTTCTCACCACTGAATGCTGTCTTTGGTGAACTGACAACTTTCTCTGAAGGTACATTGCCTTTGTAGTATAGACCAACATTCTGATGATGCGATGAACCACTCATCTTGTTTTGCTTTTGTAGCTCCAGATCATGACTCTCAATCTTTTCTAATAACATATCAAGAGAAATCGTATTATATAAAGCATCATTTTTCAAGATAAAAACAAATGTTTGCCACTGATCAGCTCGTGGTAACGCTTCAATTACTTTATCAATGACTTCTTCTCTAGTTTTCACAATTTTAATTCTTTCTAGTTCAATTTTTAAATGGCAAAACCTCTCAATCATTTGCCTCACTGTCTCTCCCTTTAAACTATCAAATAAATCAAATTCTTTTTTCAATAACGTGATTTTGTTTTTCTGAATTTGTTTACCCCCCTTAGCTTTTGCCTTCAAAGCTTTCCACACAGACTTCGATGACCCATGATGTATTAACAATGAAAAAATATCATCTCGAACTGATTGCTGGATCAAAGCAATCATCTTCTGTTCGTATGAAAATTTCTTTTTGTCTTCCTCTGAAAAATCTTTGATCAGAATTTCTTCTCCTTTGTCATTTACTGGGCTATCATATCCAAACTTCAAACAAAACCAACTCTCATGTGCATATGCCTTCGTCCAATTGACAAACCTCTCCTTCCACCAAACATAATCCTCAATGTTATCCAGCTTGGGTGGTTTCGAATAAGTTCCATAAAAGTTGTCATGTTTGATGTTGTCTTTGATAGTTTTTGTTATCGCTTTGGGTGTAACCTCTGAAGCATCCATTGTATCCGAGGTAAACGCATGGTAAAACGTATTGAAAAATTCTTCAGCCATGATATGATCTTCTCGAATTACAAGCACCTTTTAATCACCTGAATCACGTACAAACAAAAACAATCAATTTAAACAATATCAAACGAATATTCGAACAAGTGAGTCAACAAAAATCAACAATGACAATAATCGCGTGACAACGCTGTCCGTTCGAGTGAGATTGATGTCCGTTCGGATGAGATTGCTATCCGTTCGGGTGGGGTGCTGTCCGAACGGATGAGGTTGCTGTCCGAACGGATGAAACTTGAAGCTATCTGATTCTTTGACAAATACCACTCTAATGATGACACTAAACGACAAAACTGTTGTCCGATCGGGTGAGTTATCCCACCGGATTGCTTGTTGACTTCTTTGACCTCGAGTGAGTTGTCCGAATGGGTGTCACCTTGTAATATGAAGTTCAATCACAGCACATGCAATCTGACAACATCATTTATTTTCATGAAAATCTGATTTTTACAATTAAAGTTCACCGACTAGATCATGTGATATCTCAATTAAATGTACTGACAATACTTTGAATACTATTGAAATTATTCAATAAGTGGCCGACATCCTTTAATGCTTTTCACATGAATACTAGTGACCTATAATCTGATGAATATTAAATGCTCACATGCAAAGCTCTTATTCAAATCATGACATCACATGAGGTGAGATACTGACAAATTCTTAATGCAATTAAACAAACTTGTGAATTATTTAATCATGGCCGACAACTTTGATTAAAGTGTTCGTCAACAAGTTGAAGGTTCGTCAACACAAGATTGTTCGTCGATAAGTAAGTCTTCGTCACAAGTATACAGAACCTGAATTCAATCAATCTGAAAATAAGTTGCAGAGACTCGGATTGCCGTCCAACAAAGGTCAAAGTGCAGTGACACGGATTGCCGTCCGCTCGGATAGTAATCCGCTCGGATAGGTCAACTAAAGTCAACACGGATTGCTGTCCGCTCGGATAGTAATCCGTTCGGATAAGTCAACTAAAGTCAACACGGATTGCTGTCCAACCGAGTGACACAGCAAAGTGATATAATTTTCAATCAAAGAATATGAACCGACAATATCACATGCAATTATTAATCACAAAAATCTTTGAGCCGACAACATTTATATGAAACAAATTCTCATTGGACCTCTATGTATGAATCACGTGAACATGAAATCACATGTATACTGACTTATGCAAATTCTGAATGCAATTAATGATGTTGACACAAATCACACTACTTCACATGCAATGGGTGCTGTTAAAAGATTCACGTGATATATGATGACAACAGACAATAATAATCACATGCACACCGTTAAAGTTGACTGACAAGCTTAATAAAGTTGACTTAATAACTCACTTGGGTGAAATGCTCAGACTCGGATTGCCGCCCGCTCGGGTGGTTGTCTGAGTGAAGATTGGTCAATAAAGTCAACTATTTAAATGAAGTTCAGTTCCTCGGATTGCTGTCCGAGCGAGTGGGTCAACAGGTCAACGCTTTTTAAATGAATTGTAAAAGGAGGTGACAATTGAATCGGATGGTCATCCGGTCGGATTGCCATCCGACCGGTCAACATCAAGCATAACAGCAGCAACATTCAACATATTTCAATAAACTTTTTCGATCAAAAAATTCTAAATTTCTCTCAAACGACTTAGAATTAGATTCTGAAAATTTGTAGGATTGTAGATCAATTGATTTCGCATAACATATCCAAAAATTAGCAAATTTTATCTGTAAAAAGTCGTTTAATTTGGCGATTTTCAGTTAAGAACGTTAAGAAATGAAAAGATGAAGAAATTGATCAAATCTGAGTGAAATTTGAATTTGATTCTGATGAAATCCAGTACGAATCTGTGCGTTTGATCTTTGCAACCGAGCTCCTGCTCTGATACCACTTGTAGGTCCCGGTTTTGACTCCGAAACGATTGCGAACGAACGTGTGACGTGCGGAATCCGTACACGAACGTGACCGAACACACGAGACGTAATTATAACTGTGATTCTATTAACAGATCTGAAAACGTACAGCACCTGAATCACGTGGAGCACTTTCTCTCTCTAGCACTAGAGCTCTCCAAAGTGCAAAAATGGCAAAAGTTCTAAACTCTAACCCTAATACATCTATTTATAGGCCAAGGCTTTTAATGAGAAAACTCATTAATTACAATATTGCCACCTTGCCTTTCTTAACTAGATATTACAATATAAGACTAGAATTAAACGGTTTCAGCCATGATTTGAGATGACGGAGGCGATAGACATAAATGCACTAACAGGATTCGTATGTATGGTCTTCTCTAAGGCTCGCACCCATAGAGGCTGTGCGCGGTCCTTGCGGCTCAAGGCGTCTGTTACAACGCTTGTCTTGTCCAGGTGATACTTAATCTCACAATCATAAGCATTCAGTAGCTCAATCCATCTTCGTTATCTCATGTTTAAGTCCTTCTGATCAATGGTGTGCTGCAAACCTAGGTGATCGGTAAAGATCATGCAGCGTTTTTCCATACAAGTAATAACGCCAAATCTTCAATGCGCAATTACTGAACCTAGTTCAAGGTCTTTTCTCATGATCATTCGATTGGCATGACGCGTACGCGATGACTTTATATCATTGCGTCAGCATGCAATCGAGACTTGTCGAGAAGCGTCACAAAAACCGCAATTCCATTGGTACTGTCAGGTGAAGACAAGATAGGTATCGTCTGGGTTAGGGTTGTTAGCGGTTGGGCGATCCTTGAAAAGTTTTCCAGGGGTCGTCTGATACAGCCTACAATCCCCAAAAGTTCTTAGTTGTGTCTTTGGGACTCCTTAGTTCTTGATGGCAGGGTCGACATGAATCCCGTTCTTATTTGCCATGTGACCTAAGAATCTTGCCTCGCGAATCCAGGGTTCGCACTTCGACATCCTAGCACATAACTGTTCTTTCTCTAAGAGTCCTAAGATGAATTGCAGATGTTGCTCATGACCTTCCTTGGTCCTTGATCATATAAGAATGTAGTCAATAAATATAATCATGATCTTATCCAGGTACGACTTATACACCCGATTCATGAGGTCCATGAATATTGCCGGTGCATTTGTTAAGCCAAACGGTCCTGACAAGGAACTTGTAATTGCTCAAAGCGAGTCCTAAAGGTCGTTTTAGGGATACTTTCTTCTCGTGTCCTCAACTAGTGATATCCTGTGTAACATCTGTGCTTGTAATCATTGTGAATAGTTCAATTATCAATAAAACAAAGTTATTTGATCCCAATGTTTTTTTGGTTATGTTTTACATTTTTCATGTTTTGACTTTTGTTCAATTTCAAACTCTATATCACTTTCTGGAGAGTTATACGCAAACTGGTGCGTAAACGCAATCAGTTTAATGCGACAAATACTCCGGAACATCAACATATACTTAACATACCTTAAATAACCTTTACATAACTTAGAAATAAGTTTTGAAGGCTTTGGTATGGCAAAAACAAGTTAATTCGCCTACAGGGACTAAATTTGACAAACTGCGAAAGTATGCCAATTTGAACAGTAACAGACATTCCGGAACATGACCATAAGTTAAACATACCATAAATATCCTTTACATAGCTTAGAAATAGGCTTTGAGGGGTTCGGTGTGCTAAAATAAACTTTTGGGTCATTCAGGGACTAAAAGCGTCAAAAAGTGCACAAGTTTGCATTTTCGCGCATAACTTACGTTCTGAATACATCCGGACATCCAAAAATTTATGTAAGCACTAAAATATTTTATTTTAGTGTTTGGCATAAGAAAAATCCATTCGTCACGCAATTTGGATCGTTTTTCGCGCTTATGCGCATTCCGTCGTAATTAAGCGAACATCGCAACCGTACGGCCAAAGGAACCGACATCCGAGATGTTTTCAAGCATATTTCATGTTCCCTATGTCTTAACATCATTGTGGAGCTTGAAATTGGGATTGACGGGTGTTAGAAGTGCCGTTACGCAATGAAACAAGGTGCAGGGACTGAAACTGTAATTCTGCCAAAGTTAATGGCTTACGGACCGTAAGCCATCACCCTTACGGTCCGTAAGGGATCTCCAGAACCTCAGAAACTTCCAGCCAGCTGTTTACAGCTGTTACCCACTCCCAATCTCAATTCCACATGTTGATCTCTGATGGTGGGGGGCCAATTTGGGTTCCATAACATTCCAACAAGTGTACGGATGAGATTCGATCACGGTTTTCAAGAAACGATCCTAACGGTGGTCCAAATCCTATAAATACCCAACCCATCACAACTCAAAACCCACTTAATTTCTGAAAACTTCTCTAAGTTGAGGTGTAAAAACGCTTCATACCTGAGAAATATTTGGAAATCAAACCTTTCGGGGACCCTTTGTAAGTGTTCCTTCGTTCTTTTATTCTTTTAGCGTTAAAAGTCAAACTTTGTTTGACTTTCTCCGTTGACCAGTTTATGGTCAATGCGAAGTTCGTTTGAACTTCATAACGTGAGCGTAATCACGATGGTTATAGTCCCTAGTGACTATACCTACTGATTACCACGTTATCAAGGCTCAGTGACGAGTCGTAGTTTCGGCCAGAATGCGTATTCTTGCGTATTTTGTAACCAAACTACTCTTAGGTATCAAAACCGTTTGTTTTGATACCAAACCTGTTTTCTAAACTTAGTTAAGCATGTTTTAACATGCTTAGCTCGTCACTTTTAGTTTAGTGCTTATATAGGGTCGTAAGGTAAGCGATCTAAACAATCGCGTATACTTTCGAACCCGACCCGTTTGGTCGATCATTAGGATCCGACCAAACACATTAGGTGACCATAGTATATAGGGAATAACCTTCCGAGGTTATACCTTATGGTCACATCGTTTGAGTAGTTGTATGATAGGTAGTATATATGCCTTAGGTAAATTACCAAAATGCCCTTTTGACGCCAAAATTCATTTTAAGCATATGTAACATAACTTTTAACATCTAAACTGATTTGGTAACAATATTAGACATGTTAAGGCATATTTTACTTGTCATAGGACTAGTTAGGCAGTCCGAACGCGTTTTACGCGAACGACGCGTTAAAGTAGCATAAGCTACCTAAACGGGTCGTAATGGGTCATAAGCACTTAGGTTAGGTTTCATTTTAGTATGTAGGCTTTGTTAAACCATATTACACGAGTCTCCATACTCGTTTGGTTTACGAACCCTCATTCTATCCAATCCTCCGATTTAGGTCCGGTATATTAACATAGTTACCTATATTAGGTGCCGTTTGATATCCGTGATCTCTAGCATTGTTTGGTTGTTACTCAAGGACTACTAAGCAATCTCAAGTCAGTACATAGAACCCTCTTTTACTGTTTTCCAAACATTTTGGGGTGAAACACATGTGCCTACTTGTTACTTTCGTGCCTTTCATGCTTTCATATCATATGCTTGTTATGTTCATTAGTACATTATAGTAAATGATTTCATTACATTTTATGCTATGTATGTCCATTGTGTGCATACTTAGTACATCGTTTTAATTCACATTTCATGCTATGTATGTCCATTGTGTGCATACTTAGTACATCGTTTTACATTACATTTTATGCTATGTATGTCCATTGTGTGCATACTTAGTACATTGTTTTACATTACATTTCACGCCATGTATGTTCATTTGATTACATACTTAGTGCATTTTTTTCACATGCTTACATTTTTTGTATGACATTTGGTTTGTTCAAATGGGACAATATACGTTCATTAACATTGATCACGCCGTTCGTTAGTAGGTAGTGGTACCATAGGACTTGACAACTCCCATTCCTGAACCCTAGGTTTGTTTGGGTGGAAGGAATGACCGAATTCGATAAACATAACACAGATAGACCTTTAATTTGTTTAAAGGTCTATCACCACAGTCACAAGGCTTGGATGTATGCATTTTCACAATACCGCATAGATGTTTGTATCAGTATCGCATGCATTTGTTCCACAAAACATAACTTTGACTTAAACTATGTTTAATTCAATACCCTGTTTTTGTGCATTTTACCTATGGTTTAGTCGATATATTTCACATGCCATACATGATATTTTTGGATACACATTATATGATTTACATTAAACATAAACATTTTGACATTGACATACACATTTGGTGATTTACATTAGACATGGACATTTTGATATGGTTTACATAATAACACTTGACAATTGATTTATACATGAACAATTTACATTGGTGGTTGGTTTGAGTAAATGATTTGAGTAACGAGGCGTGTGTAATATGATACAAACATGGTGGATACGCCGCTGGTACTTCCTATATATAAGTGTTTGTATAATATTACATATCGTAGCGTTATTTAAATCATTTCAGTATAGACATATTACATTTTACACAAATAACATATTTTTCAAGACATTATTTTATACAACTCATTTTACTGGGTTGTTTCATTAACCATGCACTTTTCTTTTATATAATCGGATTTCTTATCGAGTTTTCATATGATTTATAAAAGAAAACACTTAACAAGATTCATGACTAATTTTTATTAAACCTTTCTTCTAAAAACCCAAGTCATGAATCCTATTTTCACAAAAAAACTATGTATCTCACAGGCATTTTTATGCTGACGTACCTATTTTCACATGTGTTTTCAGGAGCTGTCGCTTTGGATGGTGATCGTGACACTAGGGCGGACCTGTGCCTTAGAGACTTAAAATAAAGATAGAACTAGTTTAATTATGTTTTGAACTCTTTATTTCCTGTTTTGAGACAATGTAACTCGCTTGTTTGATAAATAAAATATAACTTTGTATGCCATGGTTGTGAAACAATAATTCTGTTACAACACTCCCCGACGTTTCCTCCACGATTTGATGTTTTACGTGGTCGGGGTGTGACAGAAGAGTTGGTATCAGAGCCAATGGTTATAGGGAATTAGGTTATTAGTAATACTTTGACCTAGACTATAACCTTTCTAGGACCCTAACACAAGTTATCTCGTGTTTAGATCTTAAAACATGCACTTCACCTATCCTTAGGTGATTATCAAAACAAGAACCCAATTTTCCGAAACGATTTTTGAAAAGCAATCATCTGTTTTTAAATGATTTATTACAAGGTTTTGAACCCTCTGTTGTAAGGTTTTGAACCCCTTTGAATTTTCAAAATCTCGTCAAAGTTTCTTGACCGTTGTCGAATCACCTCGATCGGGACACTAAAGCACTCCAAGTGGTCACATAAGGACCATGAGTGGGGCTCGGCCGTACCCGTCAGATCTAACCTTTGTCTATAATTCTTATGAGAGTTATTGGCATTTCAATTTCAGCCTATGCTCACATGATCTAATAGTTCATTTCATAGTCAAATCATACCATTGAAACATATGTAACATGTATTTCACCCCCGAGAGTTATAAATCCGAAAACAGTAAGAGAAAAGGGGGGGGGACACGAACTCACAAGTTTGCGTCCTACTATCTCGTATGCTCAAAGGTCCTTCTATGAGTCGTACAACTACCTACACACGTGTCATGTGTTAGTAGACGTTTAGGTCTTGTAACGACTCTTTGTATTTGTTGTTATGTCTTAGCATCCTTGAGTTACGTTTTTAAAGTACTTGTTTTATCCCAAAGTATATAATTATTTTGTTAAAATAATAATATTTTAACTTAAATTATATTTATTAATCATTTGGAATATTTGTTAGAACAATATATTCTAACTTGGTATATCATGCAGTTATACGTATGTGTTCTCCCAAGGATGGGTATAGTCATACTTGTGTATATTAGACTTGTGTAATTTCCAAGTATTGGTGGCGTATTCCGGTGTATATTTATACGTACGAGGATACGTATTCTTATTGTGTTTATTAAGTATTCTTATACTTAGTTTTTGTATTAATTTTTCTGAAATAATATTTCTAATAAAAAAATATATATTCTCAAAATATATATTTTAAGAAACTTACATAGAAAAATTATTCATAATTTTTCTTTTGGCAAAAATAATTGTATTTTCGTTTAAACCTCAGAAATAATATATTTTCAAGTTTAACTTAGAAAATATATATATATAAATCTATTTTTCACCCAAAAATAATGTATTCTATGTTTATTTAATAAAATATATATTTTCTCCCAAAAATAATATATCTTCTAATAATTTCAAGAAAACATTTATATTTTTCTTTCCTAAAAAATAATATATTTTCTTCTTGTCAAAAATATGATTTATTTTATAATACTTATGAAAATCATATTTTTGTTCTCTTGGTTTCCAATATACCGTTTACCAAAATATACTTACGAATCTAATTCCGGAATATTTATTGTAATTTATATTCCTTGTTCGGTTTCTCCAATATTTTGGGTATAATTTGTATATTTATTTATTGGAATTTTTGGTAACATTTAGTATTGTATTTCTTGGTATTTTGGTGAGTTATATTATTTCAAGCACTAAAATAATATGACTAATACACATAATATACAAATAATCACACACATGGTGACATCTAAATATATATTCTCCTAAATATATAGTTAGTCACTTTTATTATCAAAAACCAACCTCCAATATTTTATAATTTTTGTAACAAAAATTATGGCAAACTTTATATGAAAAATCATGGTTAAATTTTACTTGTAAATATTTGTTTTAAAAATATTTTCTTAAGTGTTTAATTTCTAGAAAAATTTTGCCATAGTTTCCCCTTAAAAATGGAAGTTTCGATGCTTTCAAAGCATATCATTTTCTTTTATAAATCATCATCAATCATCAACAAATCACTCAAGACTTACCATGTGCCAAAAATATGAGATTTACACTATGACATGAACTTGAAACTTTATAAAAATTTGTAGTAACTTACTAGTGTATTTAGTAAGCTTAGTTACCCTTTAAAGTGTGGTTATTTATTTAAAAATATCATTCTTGAAGAATTTAGATCTTCACAACTTGTAAAGTGATTTTCTAAAAATATTTCTTCTTGAATTTTTCTTGTTAAATATATATTTCTACACTTGATTAACCACTAAAAATGTGATTAGTTTCTTTAAGAACCAAGTTTATGTAAATCTTGTATTTTAACTTAGTTTCTTGAGAAATCTATTTTTGAAATCATCATTCTACAAGTCTTATAACATGTTTCATACTTCACTTTACATAAAAACAACTTCATCTTCCAAGTTCATGTTTACATAAAGAATGATCATTATGATTTCCTCAAGATCCATCCTTATACTTGCTAGATCATGTGTTTAATCATCATCTAGCAAGGTTATTATGATGATCAACATCATAAACATAAGAAATCAACAATCAAGTATACTACATACACTTAAAACAACTTGTTCT